>VXBU01003119.1:212136-224886 GCA_013400315.1 Bombycilla garrulus | reverse complement strand
GCCCGCCCCGCTCCCTGCAGGACACTGGGGGGAAACTGGGCCAGGCCATGGGGCATCGCTCTTCCTTTCCATCCTCCCCACTCTTTGCCAGGACAGGTCCCTCAGGAGGGGCTCCCGGCACGGCCCCGCCTGGCCTTTCCCCTTCTGCAGGCCTCCATGGCCTTGGGTGGGGAAAGCTAGGCCTAGGGCACAGCCCTCGTCTGTACCTGTTCAAGGCCGGAAACAAAGGAGAGCGATTCCCAGGCAGTCCTGTGCAAATGTATATCCTACTGAGACAAGCTGCACTTTTGATTGGCTCATTTCCCTGTCTGTCTTTAAATTTGGCCCACAATTGGTGTTACACTGGGCTCATGGGAAATCCACAGACACACCTCACTTCCAGGGGAGGCTATTTTCCTGCCCACCAAATTGTCAACCAATCTCAAACCAGCACAAGCATCATGATTAGGCATGAGGGCCCTGAAATTTTCCTGAGTTTACCTGCTTTATAGCAAAGTTTAGAATGAATGATCAAGGAATACCTAGGAGTCCACTAGATGCTTTTCTCGGCCATGTCTGAGGATTGCCTGTCTTTTTCATTCTGGAATAATTCAGCTTTCTCTTAGGAAAACTAATTTCTGTTGATCTCAATTCTGAGGTTAGATCAGCTGGTCAGAGCATGGTGTTAATAATGCCAAGTTTGTGGGTTTAACCACTGTATGGCCCAATCCATGTGGGTCTTTTCCAACTCACAATATTCTGTAACTTCTGTAACTTCTTACTTGAAGTAATAAATTTCTGGAGTTTACATTAATATAGCTTAGTGCTGCAAAATTTCTCTAACATTTAGTTTAAAAATTGTGTGTATATATATATATATACATATATGAAAAGAAATTTGCACATTGCACTGTCAGCATTATAAACATCTGTTTCAGACTTGGTGACATTCATATAGCCATATTAATATAGCCAATACTATTTAAAAATGCTAAATAGTGCATTTTTTTTCTTTTTTTTAAAGAGAAGGTATTAAGGGGACTAATCACTAGCTGATACAGCTCTAAATGTATTCAACTACTGCATGCTTGAGTTTGAACTGAATTCATTATCAAGTTGTCTCATAATGTTTCCCATTTGTTTTGGCATTCTTACACCAAAATAGATCTTAAGACATCTGTTACTTGCTGTTCTGCCAATATAGTTTTGACTTCTGTTACCTGTTACATAGTGTAGAATTTCTTTTGTTAGATACCAACAACTGTAAAGATGTAAATGGTTTTAAAATGGTGGAGGTGATAGAAAAATAACTATTTCAGTTAAAATTCTGTCACAATACAATTTTGTATCTCTTAAGATTTGTTTTTAAGCTTTGGTGTATTTGAGTACAAATGGATTCATCATATTTTTATTCAAAAAAGTATCTTTTTACCAGGATCTCATAATAACACATACAGTAATATTTTATAAATTAACATTACTTTTTCATTATCTATTCAATATCCTATTTAAGAATCAGAAAAAAAAAATTCGAAATCCTAGTGGACTGAAATATCAAGACAAACATGGTCAGAATACATAAATGGTCACAGAAACTTCCTAGTGTTTAATATAATAAATGAATACTGTTGTGTAGCTCAAACTGGTGAGTTAATTGCATCCACTGCAAAGATGAAATTTATTTTTACAGGTTATGTGAACCAAATTTCAGTTCTTTCAGACGTATGCAAAGTAATTATATTCCTTTAAATTTATTTTTGGCAAAAAAATTGATGGTAAGATGTTTTTACAGGGTGGTCAAAAAAAAGGCAAAAATAAATTTCAGTATGTATACAAGGAGAAGCAGCAAAATAAGTTGGTCAGGCAGCCATTTGTATCTTCAGCAAACAATGTAGCAGCTGGAGCCCCTCCTGGAGAAATTTTGCAAAAGCAGTTGTGGTGTGTATGTCATAAACAAACAAACAAACAAACAACAAGGTCAAAAACCTCAGAGAAATTGTTCAGAATTTATCAAATCATGTGAAACATTAAAGTCCGTTTTAGGATTGATCATACATTCAGGCTTAATTCAGCTTTAAACAGGGTATCCTGGGTGTTGAAAGCTGTACAGCTATATTGTTGCAGTAATCTGTTTCTTTTTATTGTGTTGAATAACAGCATTTTCAAAAAATGTGATCTCCTGGACAGCATTGCTGGGCAGCAAACCACACCACACTTAGTGTGTGTGTGTGGACTGATGTGTTTTGGGATAATAATGTTTGCCTAAAAGTATTCATAAAAACAAAAAGCTACTTCCTTTGTACTCTTTGTTTTTAAATTTAAATTTAAATTACTAGTATCTCATAGGAATAACCTTGCAACTTGGTAGTTCTTGCCAGTATTTTAGTAAGAATTGTTTAGAATAAAGGTCAATACAGTCAATTATTTTTCATTGCTCTGAAGGGTAGGTAGCATTTTCTCTACTACACCAAGTTCTTCACTCAATTTATAAAATAAAACTTATTCTAACTTTATTTTAAAATTTATATAGCATAGCAATTATTCTTGAATAAAAGGTGTTCAAAAACACATTATGGTGAAGTATAAACAAAAGTCAGAACACCTTAGGACAAAGATTTAATATTTATTTTATTTTGTTTGTCCTTTCTGTTTTAGGAATGAAAATTCACTATAAAATGTGAGGAAAGTCAAGAAATAACCCCTCCTTTTTTCTTTGCAGAATATGGTTGCTTTGTTCTGAGTTATGCATGAGTTATTATTTTTGTCTGTTTCTAATATAAATAAATATTTAACGCAAAGATTTAATATCTCATTTTATTCAAATTCAAAGAAGTTAAAAATTTAGTGTCTGTGTAGATATATATATTTTCGAATTTTAAGTTCTTGTCACTTAAGCTGTTAAACTAAGTCACTGAAAACTTGGCATTGTACAAAGGACACGAAGATTCAGACGTGCAAACTACTGAAATAAATAGTCAGTGACACACCAAATTTGAGGTATATTAAATATGAACATGATATTTGCAATATTATGTAGTATAAGAATTCTTATGCAAATGAACTACTAGGAATTTACTTTTAAATAAGGTCTAAAACTGTTACAACGTATTTATTCTTTAAACTTTCTACCAGTGTTTTCTTATAGCAACTGTTAAGAAAAATTTTAAAAAAATCTTATATTTTTCTTTTTAAGATTATACCACAGATATCAGGCTTTCTGGAATGCGTTGACTTTATGACTTTTGCAGGGATTTACTGCAGTATCAAATGAATTAGGAATTCTGCCATTCTGGTTAGTGGCTTTGTACATCTGTTTTTTTCTTGCAGTGTGTAAGCAAAGGAGCACACTTATGGGTGCTTAAGTTCCATGGGATAGAATTTGAGCAACCTGGCCTTTAAACTAGAATCCAGAATACTGTGCTAAGCCCTTGGTCTCAGATGAAAATGTGTGATAAAATTAAGACAACTCAAAATGTGATGTATAACAGCTGGAATGTTTGTGCAGCAGTTTTCTCAGTCTTCATACTACCTTTGGAAGACAGGAGAGGTACATTGTTGCAGCCCCTCCAGAGCACGGCTAGCTCTGTGGCACTGGATGTTAAGCCGCCCACACAGGTGCCCCAGAGGGTGCACGCAGTGTGTGTGGGGAAGGGTGTCAGCGCGACGAGTGCCGGGCATGGGAGAGAGGAGACCTTCACGCCGGGATATGGTCCAAAACAGCTTAACTTCTGAAGGGATCCAGGAGGAGAAGGGAAAGAACAAGTGTATGCCGAGGTTTAAGTATGGGCATCAAACAGGGGGTGGACACAAGTGGAGAACCAATGGGGAGGTCGATGGGGAGGAGAGAGGGTGGAGGAAAGAGATTATCTCATAGGTAAAGGACAAATCGCAGCAAGAGGAGAGACCGGGGTCACATTGGCCAATGGGGCATCCAGGTTTAGGGGATTTCCAAAGGGGCGGACACTTCAGGGATCGGCCCATGTGGGGATTGATGGGGAAGGGTCTGGAAGAAAGGGAGTGGTAAGGTGTCGCAGCCCCTCAGGTGGCGCAGTCTCCTGCACAACTGACCCAGGTGCCCCAGAGGGGTCACACGACAAGTGGGTTGAGGATTGTGAATTGGCAGCACTGGCTACCAAGGCTAGCAAGCCCCTACTTGCTTCAAGGGTGAAGAAGCCGAAGATGAGACGAGGATAGAAGGAAAAGGAGGGCTCTTTGCTCCAGGACGCAGTCAAACAGAGAGAAGTTTATTCGAGGGATTCCAGGGAACAAAGAGGCAGAACAGCTTTGAACAGCACCTCAAATACTAGCCCAGAGCAAAGGGCGGGAACAACATAGCAACCAGTCGGGGAGCAGATGGGGAGGAGAAAGGGCAAAGGCTGGGGATGATATAAACTGTGGGCGACCAATGACACCAGAGGGCGGAGGAACTGGGGTCACATGGGCCAATGGGGTGTAGAGGCTTAGGGGAATTCCAGAGGGGTGGACACATTGGCCCGTGTGGGGAGTGACAGGGAAGGGTGTGGAACAAGGGGAGGAGATGGGGTAACAGACAGTAAGGGGGACGGCACTAGGGGAGGAGTAACTGTAGGGAGAAACCAAATTTGAAAATTAACAGGGGAGGGTAGGGCACAACCATAACTAAAGGTACAAACAAAATTAGGGGCCGCCACAGTAAGGGTAACTGACAACTAGGGAGTTGGAAATAGGGGAGGAGAAATGGATGGGAGGAACCCACTTTAACAAAATTACAGGGGAGTAGGGATTAAACCATAATGAATAAACAGAACAGAAATAAGAGCCGCAACAGTAATGTCTGAAGTGGTGGTTTGCTGCTATCTTCAACAGGCATGGTCCATATAGAGGCCTAGAAAACTGGGAACGCAGTTTACTACCTTATGTGGAGAAGATGAAAAATTGTCTCTGTCTATATGGCATTGTATAAGAAAGTGATTTATCTTTAGTCCTGCTACAAGTAGAAAACCTCAGGCATAAAACACAAAAGCAATATGCTAGTGCTTGTTTTGTTGTCCTTGCTTCCTCATACCTCCCTTTATTTTGCACTAATTATTGGTTATGCTGAAAAGACAGTCCCAAGTTGTAACTCCATTTCTCTAAAAATCTGTTCCCAGCTCTCAATAGAATTTGAGAGATATCATGATATCCTTTTTAACAAAATTCCTGCAATTTTTCCAAAACATGCAAACTTTTCCACAAAGCTAAACATAGTATGTAAGATTTTTGTTATGGTGTTCATATTTTACAAATATGTATTACTAATTTCTGTGAGAAAAAAATGATATGTCTGAGTAAATGTTAAATACCAAAGTGGATGATTCAGGGCTTCAGAAACTACCCAGAATCCTAGGCTAAAATGCTCAGAAAATGCCAGAGGAAGCAATGAGTTTAACTTAATAGTCAGAATAGGAATAAGTTACAAGGTGGCATTCAAGGTGTTAATGAATAATGCTACTTCCCACTGTACAGCCTGTCATTTAAATGCTGAAATACAGTGCAAGACCTGCAGAAGTGCATATAGGAGCATCATGAATAGAAAATGAATCTATTTTGATCCTTGATGGATGTTTCAATGAATAACAAATGAGTTCACAGTGATTGGACACAGAGAGTACTAGTGATGTGTTGGAGTTTCTTTAGACTAGCATAAAGGAATTATCTTAAAGTGATGGCATGTGGCAGGCTGTGTTTAGTTGCCTTAGTACTGATTGTTGGGCTGTCACCTGTTCTTTAATTGTGCTTTGTGCTAGTTTATAAAGAAAGAAAAGATATTCTTTCAAGCTCTTACTTCATTATTATTTTTTATTTGATAGAAAGGAACTAACCTATATTTGAAACATATATGTTAAATATACCTTAAGTATGCATGCATTAAACTACTTTCCAAAGGTCCCAATTCCATCAAACCTTATTGGATCTTTAATTATACATTCCGACCTTTTGTTTTCAAAATACTAGGGAGTAATTCTCTTACCACCAACCCCTTGAACGAAAAAAAAAAAAAAAGAGACTAAAGAGACTACTTGTTTAGGTCTTAGAACAGAGAGTGTAAAGAAGTAGAATTTTGTTCTCATTAATTTAGTTTCATTAATATAGTAGAACTATAGCTCAGAGCACCATAGTTTGAAGGCCTTACTGTCTAGCAGGCAGGTATTTCAGTGCAGCACAGAAATCTGTGATTGTTGTATAGTAATTCTCATCAGAAACTGTAGCTTTTTTGTTTTATTTTTTTTAAATTTTGTTTTGTTTTGCTTTGTTTTGTTTTGTTCTCTCTTTATTATGAAATAGAATGACTTGGCTTGTACATGTCTTCACTGTCAGATTGGCAGATACAAATCCTTGCTTCCAGAATTTGCTAAGTGGGTATGGAAGCTTGTTAGTATAACAAGTTGATGCTTTTAAAATTATTTTTAAAAATAGTTCACCAAAACTTTGTTTCACTTCATTCCTTCACTTTCTAAGGAATGCTCCTCCCAAGCAGTTTACTGTTGCATTTTCACAATCACTATGTCATAGTTAAGTCATTACACTATAAATCAAGAGATTTCTGTCTTGCTTGCTATTCTTTGAAGGTATGTAACAAGAAATAGCCTTTGGCTAGCCAGTTGCATGCTATTTTTCCATAATAGATGCACACATTTTTTGTTTTATTGTCAAAGATAAAAAAAAAATGATAATGTGCCTAGAACTGAACATATGAGTATTTTTTTTTTTTTAATTAGCAGCAGTGGAGAATGCTATCCTCTTTTCTTCTATCTGTGGTCTTTATATACTTACATAGTGGTTGAAAATTAAATGCTATCTGATTAAATTCACCAATGCATTGTGATTAATTAATTATCTTTGACACATAGATCCAGTGTTAGTTTCAAAATAATCGTTTGCACTGAGGGACAATTTTTGTAAGTCAAAGGTTTTTCAGAGTTGGTTTGGTCATTTGCTGTCCAGGTGCAAAATTCAGCTGCAGCAACATCACTTAATTGCAAGCAACCAAGAGGAAAACATCTGCTAGTTATGAATATGTTCTGAATTGGTAATCATAACAAAATAATGCTGTGTCTGTTCAACTGAAGAATAAGTCAGAAGGCTAAAGGCTGTTGCATGTCACTCATGTTCACTGTTGACTTACAATTGCCTGTATATTCAAGTTACCCATTCTGTCTCAATAAGACACAATATATAAAATAACTAAAAATATTTAAATGTAAATATTAGAAGGTGTAACAAAAGCACATGGATATATATCATGCACTATTTTTATGAGTTTGTGAATTATTTTTCATGAAATTACCTTTTCCTACAATTAGATAACCAATGTAGTACAATGTGTGTCACATATACATTAAATGATCATGACCTGTTCTGAAGTCAGTGCTACGTTATTAGATCTGCTGAATTTTGCTATTTTAAATGTAGAGACTGATTATCATCTTTGTGGTATTTAGCTGTATTTCAGCTGCAGTCAATTTACTTCCAGATTTTTTTGAAAGCAAAGTCACTTCCAGTGAGTAGAGGAGTAGGTGGCATCAAGATTCACAAACTGAACTTTTAGCCCTCTCCTCTATCATGAGACAGTTGACGTAATTCCAGTATCCTGAGCTCCCCTCATTCTCCCACATGTTCTGACAAGTGTAGCATATGCTACTTAGCTAGGGTTTTGTCTATTTCTTCTTTGTACAGAAGGTATGTACAGACTCAGCATAGCTTTGATGACAGTCTGGGAGTATAATTTATGCACTTTTATTGAATGCAATAAAGAGTAATTTAAAGTTAATGCTGATTACCTTTTCTGTTTTGAACTTTGAAGCATCTTCATCAGGAAAAAGGATGTGAGAAAAAAGCCAGCAAGACTTTGGAAGCAGTGCTTGTATAAAATGCCCATTCTTCATCTTTATTGCCATTACTTCACCCAAACATAACCTCACGAGAGATTTTTTCATTGTTTTCCACTCAGGGCGATCTGACATTTGATGTCCCTCTGTGGTACCTGACATCTCAAGATCTTCTCCTTTATTCAGTGGTTTAATTACCAGGACTTGCTATGTCCCTGCTTCTATGCTAACACACAGGTTTCTTACTTAGCTGCTTGGAGTCCAGAATCTGTACAAGAGAACTGTTGTAGTTCAACATAGAGAAATGTCAACAGACTTGGCTATGGCACAGTCTGAAGAAATCTGAATTTTCTCTGGTGAGCGTCAGCCTTGATACCTGGGGAGAATGAAGAAGACTTGTATTTAGGTTTCCTGCAGATTCTGGAGGTATCGTTTGTGGGTGTTGTCAAAATGCAGCCCCCTGTACTGTGTAGATGCACTACACAGCATCTGGCCGTGATCCACACACAGCCTTTCTCCCAGTAGAACCACGCAACACGGAAAACCATCAGCCACATTGACTGGTGGAAGATGGGCAGAAGATTCCCAGCTCCTGGAGCCGGCTGGACCACAACTCTAGATTCATTCTGCTAAATTATGCGCCTGGTCACTCATGCTTGCAGTTATGATTCAAGTTCCTATCACCATTTGCAGCTCAATAACAAATATTTACATTCCTGTGGATGATATTCTATAATGTCAGGAAAACTGAAAGGCATTTGGTGCAGTGAAATGAAAAAAAAGTAGAAGATAATGTAATAAAGTAAAACGGTTACATTGAAATTCTATGTAAAAGACAAAATTATGCAATTTAAGTCAACAAATGTCATAAAATAAGCAGCAGCTCTGGTACATCCTAAGGCATGCAAGATAAGGAATAGCCAGATGCTCACAAGATTCAAGATACTTTAAATTTATTTTAGTGATTTTGTGTTTATAGTAGAGGTTTTGCATACGGTGTTGAATAGAAGGATAGCACTCATATAATTTAAATGACAGCTGAGTGATTGTTTATTTAACTATTTTTGAACAGCTTTGATGTTTTGAGAGAAAGAATTATGTATTTCTGAAGGATTATATAACTGTACAAGCTGTTGGTACTCAGTTAACACCTTAGAGATGTTTCCCTAAAATCTGATAAATTAAATTTGTGACATTAGGTTCTGTAGTTTGAAGGGGAGTGTACTGTACTGCATCCACCTCTGACAATGAATAATTATCAATAGTGCAGGTATTTGATGTAACTATTCAACAAATGCAGCCTTTGTACATGATCAACAGTTCTACATTTCTTGCATGGGTGCACATCTATCTCTATGTTCTTCCTTTGTATAAAACTGCTGAAATTTGGTTTGGGGATTTGAAAGCATTAATTGCTTTTTTAGCTGCAGATTTTTATCTATTTTGTTCCAGTTGCCTAAGTCTATGTGACTGATTTAACAGGCCAGTATGAAACTTCCTGCAATTTGAGTGAATATATAACTCAAAAATAGATTTGGATATTTAAGTTTAAAACTCACTGATCTGAGCATTCATGTTAGTCAGATTCTAATATTCAAATGTTCACAGGAAGCAAATGTCAGAGTTGGGGAACATGGTCAGGTGAAAAATTTTCAGGTTAGATGAGTATTTCTTGTGTCCGAGTTTTTTTTTTTTTTTCCACTGTCCATTGTGGGTTGAGGCATGCTGCTTTAACCCAATTTACTCCTCCCATTGTCATATAGCTTCAGTGTTGCTTTCTCATACTGAGTGAATTATTTACATTGAATTTGTTTCACGCTTTTTCCAAAAGAACTCTTCTGGGCATGAAAAAGGGTTTGCAGCTCAGAGAAATGAAGGGCTGCAGCAGGTCTACAGTTATTTCCTCCTAAAGTCCCTAGTGACTAGCACAAGGCTGGAACTTAGATAAAGACAAGTTTTTGGAGCATGTGATGGAATATCTCAGTAGTTTGCCTGTCCAGTGCTTCCAGACTGCTCACAGCTTTTTGTGGGACCCACAGGCATTTTGTGTAAAGCCCACTGGCTCCTCTAAGTTAGAGCATTGTTCTCTCCACAGACGTTCTGTCCACATTCCAGCATTCTGGAATTAACATACATGATTATCTATGCACATATACACATATATTACAAAATACACAATTTTTTAAGTTTTTAAAATTAATTTTGTTTAAATACACTTTAAAGTTTATTTTATTTGCTTTGTAATACATTTACTACAGCCAGCAGATAAACCCTCATAGCTCCTCACTCCTTCCCCTCTCCCATGGAACAGGGAGATAAGGATGACAAGAAGGCTTATGAATCAAGGTAAGGACAATTTAATAGATGAAGTGAAATCTGCACATGCAGCGCAAAGCAAAACTGGAATTGACTCAATAATTTCCACCAACAAGAAATGCCCAGCTACCACCTGGGATGCAGGGCCTTGGCATCCATAAAGCTAGTTTGGAGAGATAAAAACCATAACCACCATCTATCATTTTTCTTCTTTTTCTTAAGATGTTATTGGTGAGCATGACATGACAAGGAATATGACATGGGTCAGTCTGGGTCAGTTGTTCTGGTTGTGTCCCCTTTCAACCTCAGCTCAGCCTCAGCCTCTGAGTGGACAGAGTGGGAAACAGGAAAAGCCTTGACAATGGGCAAGCATGCGTTATCAATGTCTAAAACACTGGTGTATTATTGAGGATGGTGTAGTCACAGGTCCCAAGCATGGCACCATATGGGCCGCTATGTAGAAATTTGACTCCATACCAGCCAGACCCAGTTCATCATAAATTATGAGATTTTCATCAATTAACCTTTGTGATAAGTGATCATATTTTATGCAAGGCCTTTGAAATACAATTAGTTCTGGCACACAGATCTGGCAGGGTGAACTGCTTTATGGTACTAATATACCCCATGTTTTACAATTATTATCAAGTGTGTAGTATTTGGATTAGAGAAGGCATTTGCTAGCAAATGTTCTTTCCACACTTTCTACAGAACTAAGGTCAGAAAAGAATTGAATATGCTGGCTTTTATTAGTCATCAAACACAATTCAAAGAGGTTTTAAAACTAACAATAGGTATAAAAAGCAGTTTATTTTTTGCTTCTTTCCATCTTGGAACTATACATATCATTAAAAAAATATTTTGGAAAGCCCATAGCTGTTGTAGATAAAATGTCTGCATTTTCTTCACTGCGTGATGGACGTATTAAAGGAAAAATACATTCAGTTAAAATTCACCATGCAGAACAGACACTGGCACCAATATTTTGTGAGGATTGTTCTTTCGTATATGGAAGTTCCATCTGAACTCTAAATTTTCATTTAAGTAATATTTGGATGAGGTTAACTCAGAAATCTTTCTTCATGAGAAATGAAAGCTCCTATAGTCAATTTTGCACGTAGTCATGGGGAAGCCACAGAAAATGGGACTATTGTTGACCTGTAGGGAGATGACAAGGATGAGCGACTGAATGACTATGCTGTGAATTTGCTTTCTGTCAACAGGTAATTCATGTGAAACATTGCCATTTTGAAGCTTGTAGAATTCTTTTCTTGACACTGAGAGAGACTTAAAAGTTTCATTTCTTCTTGTTGGCTGGAGAGAATTTTTAGTGGCTTGTTTTAGAGGAATAGTTTCAGTTTTATATGGACAGTCTAGAGCACAGAGTGATACTTTTCTGTCTCCTTAAAAGAATACTGAAAATTAATTGTAAGCATTCATAAAAAAAGATGTTGAAAGTTGAGCTAGTTTTCCAAATTTCCTGGAAAGAGGTTTTGGGTGGAAATGTGTTACCTAGACACTCAGGCATCATTTAAAAATGTGAACTACAATATGAAACATTGCTAATGATTGCTCTAGTTGTATGTACAATGTAATCTGATGGCAGTATAAAATATAAATCTCCTGTGTCTATCAGCTCAATTTTTTTGCATAGATCAGGTGATCAGGTCACAAATGTATTGGGCATAAAGGTACTTACTCTAAATAAAATCCTGAACTCAAGTTATGTATTGAGTCTTTCCAAATACACATAGCCTTTGAAAGTTCAAGAAAAAATAATCTGTTTTATACCTGGTGCCATCTGTTTACACAATTAAGAATTCAGGAAGAGGAGACAACTTTGAAAAATTTGCAATAACAAAAATAATGATGGCATGGTTATGAGTTATGCATGGAAAACCAGATATGGAGATATTATAAAACCAGAATACAGTTCAACAAGAATATGGTATTTCACTGGAAGGGAATTTTCAGAGACAATATAAAGAATGACAGATACATCTTGGTTCTTTTTTTTTTCTCTCTCTAAGACTAAAGTGTTCCTGACTAAAACATCAAAATCAAAAAGAGATTAAAAGGAGTGGAGATACAAGTAAGGGCTAAGAGTGAAATAAAAAAAATTAGAGAGGAGAAAGCCACATGCAACAAGAGAAGTAATGCATTTTCTTCTACTTATAACATGCAAATAAGTTAGGTTGTGTGTGTCTAGTTGAGAGCACCTGCTGCAAAAAGGTTTATGTCTAAACAAGTAGGTGTTCCTTCCACAGAATATTTTGCATTAGGTTTGCACTGAAAAGAGGAGTTGGCCTTTGACTAAGCTGTTTCCTGTGTCTTTTGCTTTAAAAGTGCATAATAAAGTATTAAATGAAAAGTATTCCACCTTTTTTCATTCAGTTGTGCAATAGTCATTTATTAGCCCAATATGAACATGAATGCCTTTTTTCAGTTCAGATGTTTTAACAAGTCAGTTTGTGGAATCTTTTTCTTCAAGATATTCCTGATAACTGCACATTCAATTTTTAATCCCAAATCAGTATTTTTTGCAAGATTTCTGGACTTTTACAGAAGCCACTTACCCAGACTAGCAGTGTTTAAAAAAAAAAAAAAA
>VXBU01003119.1:114151-194276 GCA_013400315.1 Bombycilla garrulus | reverse complement strand
TATTCATTTTTCAATCTTCTTATTATTTTTAATTTATTTTTTTATTTTAGTCTAGAACTGCATCTTTTTTGTGGTATGATTGTTATACAGTGGGCCAGATAATTTTTATTTTTATTCTACTGTGTTCATCAGTTGTCACATGCATAGGGAAAAAAAAAATCTTGTAGAGATTAAGGATGATGAAATACCAAAGCTGGAATTCTCAAAACAACCAACCAAACAAAAAACCAAACAAAAACCCAAAGAAACATCACAATATTTTGTGGCTGTTAACATTTCCTTTGTTTTTCATATTTCAGTTCATATCATAGCAGAAGAAAAATTACAATCCTGTTACGCAGATCATATGATTTATTACTGCATGAGACTGCTTGTGTAGTTTTGTATAAGAAATGATCAGATAAAAACAAGAGACTGCTATCTCTGCTACGCAGTGTAATGTTTTCACTCTAATATCTCAGCAACCTGGCAACCTGCCTTCCTAGCAGGGAAATATCCCTGCCCATGCCAGGGACTTGGAACTAGATGATCATTCAGGTCCCTTCCAAACCAAACCATTCCATGGTTCTATGATAATTTCTTATGAAACCTTGAAAAAATGAATAGTGGTTTAATTCCCTGTACACATTTGATTTTTCTCAGTTTCCACTATCATGAACTGAAGAGTATCATTGATTGATCTTGGCCTTCAGTAATTTCCTGAACATCAGCTGACCCTGCTTATACCAACATTCTTTCCCTTTCCATTTTTTGTTTTATATTTTTGTTTGTGTGTAATTTTTTAGGTTCTTGTACAGGAATAAAGCAATCTGGACTAGATATACCACTTCTAATTATTTGGTTGGAAATATAACTTGATTTTGTAATCCTTTTCCAAGCAGAGGCTTCTGTTTGTTCAACAGTCTTAAATCATAGGAGAAAGCTTCCTCTGGAATTGTAGATTGCCTAAGAACTACAAAACTAAATTAATAAAGAGATGCAAACAGTGACTCAAGATCATAGCAGCACTGAAACAATAGAAAGTAAACGACAGAGTAAAAAGATATATTTATAATCTAAAACAATAAATCACCAAGACTCTTGTTTGTCATGGGATGACCCATTCTAGTACTCTCACCTCCAACATTATTTGTTGAATATAAATGCTGGAGAAGCTATTTAGGAAAGTTAAAGTAAAACGAAAATATATTTGAATTCTGCAGTTTCCAGATAACTTCCTCTCTGAGTTGGCCATGAAACTATAAAAATTTAAAATAGAATTTCACTGGAAAAATGATTCAGTTTTCTTGCAGCCCTATCATTTACAGAGTTCCCCTTTTTCTCATCCATCTACTTACAGTAAAAAAAATGACTTTGTTAAAGATTGTTATTTGTCTCCTTGTTTTTCAGTGAAGCAAGTTTAATTAAACAAAGCTTAGCTGTTTTTATGGATTCTTCTCTAGTAGATTTTACTTTCTTTTGATATTTTTCTCATATGAGTTGTTTCTCAAGCTGTGACATATGCCTGTGAGTCTTCTCAGGACTATTTTGAATGGAAAAATAAAAAACTGCTTCTAGCTTGAGGGTTAAATTATTATAAGCAGAATAACTTTGCTTTAATTGTATTCAACATGATTTTTTACTTTTATAGCATGACCAAGATTCAGTTACACCAGACAAGGCTTATAATGCATTTGAAACAAAATAGCTTTCTTGTTCAAAATGTTAAAATAAAAAAGTCACACCATAATTAATACTAAATATTCTCTGTGGCAATGTTCCTTTTCTCCAATCAAATGCATGAACAAGTTTCTACTTAACAGAGCAAGTTATTTTTATTACAGTCAAGTATTTGCTATTTACCCTTCTAGTTTAATCTGGTAAGCTTCAGTGGATAATGAGACTATTTAAATATATATATTTTTTTAATTTTGGGGTTTTTTGCAAATAAGAATATTTCAGACATTTCATACATGCCTAACTGAACTTTTCTCCTGTCAGACAACAGGGAGTGTGGTCAGAAATGTGTGAACCTGTTTCCTCAAGTTTAGAAGCATATGAGGACTCGTGCATTCAGCATGCATCAACAGTTTTTTTCCAGACACACTTTGGGGAGTATTCACCTTAACAGTGCATTCAGGTAGGTTTCCAGGCCTGTGTTTCCCTGGTACTATAAGGGACCATTTTGCAAGTGCCAGAATCCCCACTTCTAACAAAATAGGGCTCACAGCAGCTGTGGGCCTGCTTTCCCAAGGGCACTGCAAGGCTGGAATATGCTCCTAATTGATTCCAAGTTCTCTTTAGCTATCTTGACATATCACTCTACAGAGTGCCAGCCTGCTAGCCTCATCATTCCAGAGAACCAGAGATTGTGGACTTAATTTTTAAAAGATTTTGAGTGCAAGGTAAACCTTTTCCATAGTTAAAATAGTTTGGCTTTTTTCTTACACTTAAAGCAAATTTTCAGGCTATGACAATGTTAAAGGCCACTGGAAACTGACAAATGTAATTCCAGTGTAATTCACTGCCCGTTTTAGGTATATAAAAGCAGGTATTCTACTTATTTTTTCTTCTGTTTCCATTCTACTTTGCACTAGAACAGGTCAGTGAGCATTCAGAAGCAAATATATTCTCCATGCTCAGTTAGATCCTGAGCAAAAATTTGAGGAGGTATCTGATGAGGTCTTGGACATAGAACTATTGCTTTGAGATACCACTGTCTGTTCTGATATCATTCACTGATGTACAAGTAGAGCACAAGATGATTTTATGAACAGTTTCTTTAACTTTTATAAAATGCATTATTTTATTAAAAGATAATAGATATTATTTCAAAACCAGGAGGTTATTTTCCTTTTCTTCTTTTGTGTGGGATAAGAGCTGAAAATTATGTGAAATTATGTTTTAATCACAGTTGGTATTTCATTGGAAATTATTTATATTTTGGAACAGAAACAAATCTTTCCAAAACTTTTGGGACATGAAAATACTGAAAACAACTTAGCATCAGTAAAAAAAAAAAGAAGTTAGCCTTCACTTTTCATTTTAATTCTTGCTATAATTGTATACAATTATATATATCTAAATACAACATTTTTTTTAAGAAATATCATTTCAGGGTTTCTTGAAGGAAAATATATTCTTAGAACTTGATTATATAGCTATACAATTTAAGGTACCCTGTAAAAAGACAATGAACAGAAGTAGCTAGTATATTTATAAGTTAATGGTTTCCTGTGGGAAGTTTTGATTTCGTTGCATTAATGTATTTATTTGGAACATCACTGCATGCAAAAAAATATTTATTATTATTATTATTCATGTGTTTGATGCACTTATGTTTCAATAACACAGTGTTAGAAGCAAGGCATGATTTCTTATCATATTTAACAGGACTGTAAATCACTGAATTGTCTTATTGTCAAGGTTAGCAACACTGCATATGGAAAGAAGAAAAAGTCCCCTTCTCTTCAAATTACACTGATTATATCAGTTTAATTCTGTACTAACAATATATGTGACCCATGGATAAGGCTGCAGCTTTGGATTTTAAAAGAGCCTAAAGGAACATATTGCTCAAACCTGCTGATTTTCAGTGAGAGTTAGAATATACTTCTTATTTCTATCTCAGTCTACAATTTTTTGTTCCTACATTTGATGTATCTAAATTAAAATACAGTCTGAGATGGTTCTGTTATTAACTTAAAGGTAATTTTTTCCCAGAAGCAAACCAACAAGAAAAAAAAGGCTGGCCTATGCTTTTTGGAAGCATGATAACCCTTGTGTGGGGTTTTGTTGTCCTATTTCATTTATGGACTAACAAAACTATCAAAGGAGTGGAGCCCAGAAATAGTAATGCATTCGACTTTACACTAAAGAAATGACCCTTCCAGACGCATTACTTTCACTACAAAATAACTTGATTGTGTGTACTGTCTATGGAATATGCCATTTTGGCCTTACTGATTTGCACTGGCAGTGTTCATTAATCTACGTGCCTGACATCATCCTTTTCATGAAATAGGTCTCTCCAGTATTGTTGCTTATTCTTGTGCTTTCAGATTTATGGTGATGATGGATGTTATATGTATGCGTGTAGAGTGCTCTGTCTGGTAGAGGGTTGCTACTTTGCCACGCAAATGAAAGACCTTTTTTACTGTGAATCTGTTGCAGTCATGAGTGTGACAGCCTCTAAAAGCATCAGTGAATAAATCAGAAATTCAGTGATCTCAGATGGAAATAATTTGATCTGGGAAAATTTCAGGTAGTATGCAAATACCTGCTTCATCTTGCAGGGCATATGATCTAATAAGCAGTTATGCACATGGATAACTTTACAGATGTGCCTGGTTTATCTTAATAGGACTGTCTATCTAAATAAAAAACTCTTGCATAAAAATATTTGCAGAATAATTATTTTTATTTACATATCGTAAAGTTTTCTGACTTGAATGAAACCCACAGGGATCAAGTCCAACTCCTTGTCTTGCACAGGATACCCCAAGTGTCACTTCATGTGCTTGAGAACATTGCCCAAACACTTCTTGAACTCTGTCAGTCTCGGTGCTGTGACCACTTCCTGGGACTTCCTGGGACAGTTTCAGTGCCCAGCCACCTTCTGGGTGAAGAACCTTTCTCTAAAATCCAACTTAAACCTTCCCTGACACAACTCCAGGCCATTCCCTTGGGTCCCATCACTGGTCACCACAGAGAAGAGGTCAGTGTTTCCCTGTCCTCTTCTGCCCTTGAGAAAGTTGTAGATTGCAGTGAGGTCTTCCCTCAGTCTACCCCAGGCTCAACAGACCAAGTGACCTCAGCCACTCCTCACATGGCTTCCCCTCTAGACCCTTCACAACTTTTGTAGCCATCCTTTGGATGCTTTCTCAAAGCTTTATATTATTCTAAAATTGTAGTGCCCAAAAATGCACAAAGTACAGAGCAGAGCAGGACATTTCCCTCCCTTGTCCAGCTGGCCATGCTGCCCCTGATGCTCCCCAGGACACACTTGGTCCTCCTGGATGCCAGGGCACTGCTGAGTCATTTTCAACTTGGCATTCACCAAGACTTCCAGATCCCTTTCTGTGGGGCTGCTCTCACACCTCTCTGTATAGACACCTGGGTTTGCCCTGTCCCAGGGGCAGAATCCACCATTTTCCCTTGTTAAACTTCATATGGTTGGTGATCGTCTATCTCTAATTTGTCAAGGTGTCTCTGCAGCGCTGCTCTGACTTTGAGGGAGTCAACAGCTCCCCCAGTTTAGTATTGTCAGCATATTTACTTAGTATGACTTCTAATCCTTCATCCAAGTAATTTATGAAGATATTGAAGTGAACTGGGCATAAAATGGGGCCCTGCAAAACCCCTCTATTGACTGGTCACCAGCCAGAGTTTATCCAGCTGCATGCTGGACATTTTATCCAAAAGGCCACAGTGAGAGACAGTATCAAAAATTTTACTGAAATCCAAAAGGATTACATCAATTGGTTTCCCTTGATCAACTAGGTGGGTAGCTGTCATAAAATGAAATTAGGTTTATTGATTAGGACTTTCCCCTCATGAACCCATGCTAGATGTGACCAACGAATTTATTGTCTTTCACATGTTTTTCAATAACTCGCAGTTTAATCTCATCTATAATTTAACAAGGCACTGAAGTGACACTGACAGGCCTATTCAGGGTCATCATTCTCACCCTTCTTGAAAATCAAGACAAGGTTAGTCAGCTGGAACCTCTCCAGATTCCCAAGAGAGGTCTTGGGATGAGATCAACCATCTATTTGAGTATTCTTGGATGAATCCCCCAAGCCTTTATAGACTCACAAGGATCCAGCTGGACCAGGAAATCTTGCACAAGTTCAGAGGTGGCTAGCAGTTATCATTCTAAGAGTTATGATCCTATAGCTAAGGGTCCTGGAACCCCAGCAGGCAAAGAAAGCATTAAATGCCTCTGTCTTTTCTAGATTCTTGTTTATAAGGCAACGTGGATTTTTCAATATATGTCTTGGTTTTGAAAGACAGGTGCCTGCCAGGGAAGACAGGAGCTTCTCTTGGAATAGAAAATGTAAACCCCCTCCCTCCAAATTATTATAATTTCTAAAATTAAAGGGGCTCTCCGGCAAAGAAATGAGGATAGGAATTACAGTTCTTTAATATGTATAAACAAAACAAAGTAAAACAAAAACCAACAAACTACAACTTAATAGGAAAATTAGACCAAGATGAAGTATTAAACAAAAAACAAAAGCTGACAGTTAGAATACAACCTGACACCCTGTCAGTCCAGTTTGAATGGTGGCTCCAGTAGTCCTCCTGGGGTGACAGAGGGTTCTGCTGAAGCAGAGATCCTGTAGAAGGGCAGAGTTTTCCTCCAATGGTCCGATGATGATGTTGAAGAGTCTGGTCCTTTCTCTGGGAATCCAGCGGGAGAGAAGGCTGCTCCTCTGGAAATCCAGTAGAAGGCAGATGCCTGTTCTGTCCAAATGCCCAGATTACATCCAGGTGGAAATGCTTGGCTCCTCCCCCTGGGCGGAGCATCTCACAATGGGCTGATGTCATTCTATGAGTCATGTGGTGGGTCCTTAATTGCCCATTATACAGGAATGGGTCCCGGAGGGAGTTATCTATGACTCATAGGGCAAGGTGTTAATGGCCCATTAACAGGAGATAGTCCAGGGGAGGAGGCAAAGAAAACACTGCCCCTCCTGATTTCAACAGTTCATGAAGATGGAGATAGAATACTGCCTTCAGGAATATTTTTGCATTGTAACCTAGGACAATATGTTAGACTGTTTTCAATGTTTAGCTTTTTAGATACCACCATTGTATATAGTTTGCCATTCAAGCTTCAGATTTAATTTTATTAGAAATGTAATAATTTAATAAGTATGTGATATTTTGACAGCATTATTATTGGTTTATCATCCTTTCTCATTCTTTCCTTCTATTACTTTGTGTAAACTTTGCAAAAGGAAAAATCATTGTTTTGCATTTGTTTCTGTAATAGTGTAGGACAAATCATTAGCTGTTTCAATAGAATGCTTGGCAAGTTTTAATAGACCCAGTAATTCTGTCCAAGTGGAATATTTGTGGTATGCATGTAAGGTGTTAACTCAGAGAAAACAGCTCAGAAGTTATACTATACTATATTATAATGTAAAATAAATATAATATAGTTAAAAATGCTTGAAAAGGGAAAAACAGGTGAGTTCATAAAAGAGGCGTATAGATAGTGTAAAAATGCTGCCCTTACTGTCATCGGAATGGAAAGTACAAAAAAATTTAAAAGGAAAAAGGAATTTTATTGGTTTTGTTTTAATGCATGCTTAAATTAATCTATTTGGATTTAGTTTTTATGTGAGAGTTTGTGTTCATTTGGGGTTATGCTTCTCCAGCATTTGTTCATAGCATTTATTCAGGTCAAATACCAGCTGTACCTCTGAACTCACTGAGGCCCAGATGTAGGGCACAGTATGTATTAAAGGCTCTAAATTAGAGACACAAGTAAAAGCATTCATGCAAGGAGCAAGTTGCTGTGCAGTTCATTTATTTGAATAAATAATTGTGAGTTTATCTGTAGTTTGATGATTTTTCCCTTGAAATACAGATGATTTTCAAAAGTAGGAAGTGTGAAAGCACCACGTCCTGTACAGAGCAAGATAGCTTGAGTCTGAAATGCCAGCTACATAGGAAGTGCAAGCATTATGATCTAAATCCTATTCAAGTAGAATTACTTAGTCTTTTCAAAGCAAAGTTCTTTAGTTCTTGAGTGATCCTAACATGCTTTATTAATAATTTAGGCTTGCTTTTTTTTTTCTGTGAAACAGACATGTTATAAAGTTCTTGCTAGAGCATAAATTGTTTGCTTTAGAGAGGAAAGATACTCCAAATGAAGCATTATTGTGTTCAATACTGTTATGATTAATATTATTTCAGATTTTTATTCTCTAAATATTATTCTTAAAAGTTTCCTCACCTCTTAAACTCCTTTCCCAACTATCAGCAAAGTTTCATCAACTATCAGCAAAGCTTCATTTTTTGTCTTTTATTGATCCAAGGATCAATTTGATCTTCTTCTGCTTGCTTTGTTTTCTCTGGCACTTGTACTGACACAATTTGCTTATGAGCCTGATTTCTCTTTTAACACTTAGGAAGTGTTTGTAGCATTTCCAATGGTATCTCTGCAAATACTGATGAATAGGGATATGATTTACAGGGGGTCAGAAAGGAAGTGTATCTATATATGCATTTGACTAACACAGTAGCTTGTGTGATATCAGTTGTGACCTATAGAAGAGTAAGAGCACAACTCATAATACATCATTTGTCCGGTGTGTGAGGAGCAGATTCTGCTAGTAAGGGTGGCACCTTCACTCTTTTGGCTGTCATTCTGGTCCAGAATGGTATTTCAGCTGGTGCTTGTCCTCCAGCAGGTCAGTTCCAATGAGTCATATGCTTAAAATCAGAACACAGAGTACACTGGATGCAAATTGCATATGCAAATAGATCCTTTCCTTACTGAAGTTCCTGTTAATTTAAATGAAAGCTTGATCTGAGGCATTATGCTCACAAAGTAATGAATTGCATAAAGAGAATTGAGGATATGTCTTTAGTACATTCAACACATATCATTAAAATATACTCTTGCTGAAATTTAACAGTATAAAATATCAGTTGGCAGCAGAATACTGTGTAAAATAGTTTACTCTTTTACAGAAATAAAAATGGCTTAAATATTTCCAGTCTTAAGTTACAACCTTTCCAGAATTCACATTGTGGAACATATAAATCTATATCCTTTCTATGGTTTAAAAGCATCAATTGTTATGAACTTTATATGTCAAGAATATTCAGTATGAGCAGACTACTCAGTTTTTATGTAAAAGTTTGTAACAGGAGTTGGCTTCTCAAATGAGGTTTCCTGTGCTCATTTTGTGAGGCATCTCTTGTATTTGCTTTGATGAGTATAATAGCTGTAAGTTTTCCTCTTGAAGTAAATTATTTTTAATGCAGGGACTACATCAAATGCAACTCCTTCAGATTCATCATTCCTTTGGAAAAGAGAGAGAGGCTTTGTATTCTTACAAATTGTAATCATGTTTATTTAGTTGTCTGCTTTCTTAAGTGTTTTTCCAGTATTCCCCAACCAGTAAGCATTTTAAATTTAAGAAATCTTTGCTTCATACATTTTTTAAAATGTTTTCTGTATTACACAATTGAAATATAGCATTGTGCAATACATGAAAATTATTACCTTATAAAGAAGACACCATAATATGGATAGTTTATTATCTGTATCTGAATCTTGCAGGAAACCTGAGGAGAACAAAGCCAAGTTGCTGTCTCTGGCTTGAAGTAAGCAATCATCTAACAGTTAGACTGCTTTCATTACATGGGATTATTTGTTATTTTTGAAGATAACCACTTGAGGGATTTTTCCTCAGACTTGGGAAAAATGCTTATATAGTGCAGCTCCTCATCATTTGTGATGCTTCGGCTAACACTGAGTAGAGTTATTATTTTTGTTTCAAGTGCAATTTTCATCCCCAAGTATGGGTGGCTTCTAAACACAGACTAAAGACATACTATGCTGCACCAAATTGTTCATTTTAGTTAAATGTGCATTTAGAGCAAGACAGAATGTTTGGACTTAGAAATTCCTTTCATAGTTTTCAGTTACATCCTTTAGGTCAGCCAAAATTCCAGAATTTTCTTGACTCTTGCTGTGAAAGCAAGTTATTATGTAATCCAATGTAGCTTGAACATTAAAAAATGAGAGAATAAGCAGCACTGTAAATGGCATTCTTTGAATGGTTGTGGTGATATTTTGATGTGGTTGGTTGGTTGGGTGTGGGTGGAGACAGAAGGGCTTTGGAAACATTTTGAAAAGGCCTTTTGGCTAACATGTACATGGCTGTCAGGAGGCATCAGAAAAAATTTCATCTTTGGGTCTAGGTCTTCGGCTAGAATTAATTTCACTTAGCCTGAAACACTAAATTGAACTTGAAAGATTCTCTGAGAATCTTCCAGAGCTGATTCATAGACCTGTGTGCCTTCGCAGATTGATTTACCTTATTTGCACTCGAGCTCACCATGAGAGAAATATTTCTTTTTTCTCAGATTATATGATGTGGCCAGGGTGAAACACTGATTAGCTTGGTTGCCTCCACTCAAAGCTACGACTTATGAAGGCCTCAAGGATGTGACCCCCCTTCTGGCTGCGAAGAAGGTTGAAGCATTTTTGTGTATCTCAGTCATTTCCACCCATAACCAATGATGGAAAGAGAAGAGAAAAACTTATTACACTTTTTCAAAATTGGGGAGGTCAGGACACAATGGATAAAATTCAGGTAATAACAGATTTCTGAGTGCTTTTTGTAAAGCTGGTTTGTTATTTTAAGAAGTAACTGCTGCTTGTTTTCCCTGGTGCCGTGATTTTCATTTATGTTATGTCATAATGATTTCAGTGGTTTCAATCTGCTCCTTACTCAAATAACATTAAAAAGATTAAAAAATCCAATGTTTTTTTCAGAAACAACATGCAAACTACACTGGTATTTTTGGCATTGCAGTCATTGTGATAAAGATCCAGAAAAAACAAAAGTAAATCTGTACAATCACCAAAGCTAATATTGTTGTCTCATGTGAACAGTAAGACAGGTGTCTGGCAAAATGTCTTTTGAAGTCTAAAGAAATCTCCTATCAAGGAATCTACTTTCAAATTGTTTTTCTTACTCATAGTATTTGTATGTTTATTTTGATCAGTCTCTCACTTCATCATTCTGAAATATATTTTTAGAGATGTGATATTTTTTGTTATTAAAAATTAGGATTATTTTCAAAATAAATTTCATTTTTATATCATTTAGGCCTAGGTTTTTACTTTGGTATGGAAGATTCCTAAATCTATTAAGCTGCTATGGCTTAAATGCCTACCTAAGTCACTTTGGAAAGTTCTGTCTATTCAAGATAATATAATTCCAAATTTTGCATTAAAAATCTGCAAATTTTCCATTAAAAATCTGCAACAGATGCAATGTTTTTCCCACAAGTTGTTTTTTGTGTATGTGTGGGTTTTTTTTGTTTGTTTGGTTTCATGTTTTTTGTGGTTTTGTTTGTTTGTTTGTTTTTCCTTTTGCCAGCTAACAAAATAGCTAAATGACAAAGTGTTAGGGGACATAATTCTGAAGTTTAAATATTTGTGGTGCTTCTAGTTGAAATACAATTGATGGTTTGTCCCATTAGCTTGAGACATTATCTAATTTGTCGTGATTAATGTGTGTATAGAAGCACTGACTTTATTCCCTTGGTGTGATTAGCTCAGTTAATATTAATAACCTTCTCAAATACACCAACATATATTTATTTTCTGTAAAATAATGATGGAAGACAGCAAATTTACCTGTAGAAAGGAAAATATTTATCTTCCTATGATTGTGACTATTCTAGGTACACTAAGTTATAGATTTTTTTTTCCTGACTTTGGGATCTGTGTTAGTGCCTGAGCCCTTTATTTTACCAAGATCATTTAATCTCTCATTGGCAGAGATGTATCTGAAGCCCTCAGATGCAGTGGCGGCCTCCATTGGGATCTCCTCCATGGTGTAGCAGGCTGTCATAGCTTTGGTTTGATTCCTTTCAATTATTTATTATTGTATCTTCCTTATTAGAACTTTTCCAATTTAACAACCGGTCAAGATTAATTGATTTCCTCACCTCTTTTGAAGCACCCCATTTGTATAGGTCTTCAGTTTAGTCACTGCTTTGTTTGCACATCTGTTATGTGAATTGCTCACATTTAAAGACTATTAAAGGCAGATTATTTTTCCAAGGATTTTCAGTTCTAAAATACATGTGTTTCTGGGAAAATAAGACAGATGAAGAGCAAGTGAAGAAGAGATGAAACCATAGACATTGAGGATAATTCCTGTGACAAACAAAAAACTTTTTAGATCTCAGGATGCCAAGAAACAAACTTTATAGCTTTTGATCTCCCACTGTTACAGAATGTACCCTGTTTTTGGGAAACCTTATGTGAACTTATGAATAGTCTAGTTAAAATTAGTAGAAGAAGACTGAGAGATATGTCTCTTTTATTTTGTGGAAAGTCAAAGTTTCCAATGCTTAAAAACTTAGAAGCAGATTGAAAAATATTTAAGTGATTGCCGGGGCAGTGCTGTTGATATATTGAATTTTCAGTTTTCATATTTTATTTTAAAAGCTTATCCATAGCTCTTCCACTTTTTGCATATTTATATATTTTTTTTTTCTTTTTTTCCTTATATTTTTCAGTTGTTCTTTCCCTATATGCATGTCTTTGGGTTCCTCAGCATGACTGAATGGAGACACGCGTACCTAATTCAGTCAGTCAGAAAGAAACTTCACTCTATGTGCATTGTAACCATTAGTATAGCTCAGGCCTCGACTGTTGCATCTCTCTGGTGGACTCATTAGGTTGGGCTTAAGGCAGAGTTCATGTGTTTACTCAGCTTTTGAGCCAACAGTGGAGCTCTTCCAGATGTTGATGGACTGGAGAGGTTAATTGTCTCTTGGACTGGCATCTGGCCCTGAGTTGCTGAGTGGTTCAGTTTGGCAAACTGTTGCTAGGGGTGAACCTACATCAGCAATTCAATTTTGCCAGGGAACATCCTGCTGGTTGTCTTCACTTACTGGGCTTCAGTTTTCATCACAGAATCATTTGTGAGTGCTTGAACTGTGCTTGGTTCTTGTTTATTTATTTATTTATTTTAATCTAAAACAAAAGGGACATTACTGGGATAAAATCGGTGAATTTCAACTGATACAAAGAGTCCTTATATTGCATTCTGGACCTAGTATGAAGTACCCTTCCCAGCCTTTTTCATACCCCCCTCCCACCCCCATATCCATGCAGTACCAATTTTAAATCCTCAGCACCAATTGTTTCTCTGCCACCAGTTGCTTTGTTACACTACACTACTTTATAATAGTCAGTCAAAATAGTTATCTTCTGAATTGTTTTATGGCTAAGTTGCCAAACATTGTAGAAGTATTGAGAAGGCATGCTTAACACAGGGAAGAAGAGAACTTGAGAGAAGGTATTGTCAATTATTTAGTTGCAGATTCCAATTTTGTTATTTTTTCAATTCCTAGATGTCTTGGAAAGATCTGCTCTTGCCAGAAGAACATTGGAACCAGTACCCTAATTTTTGGATAAAAATTGTAGTTTGTCCTTTTCTTAGCAGTGGTTCAACCATAACTCTTACTTGGGTTTGTATAATCCATGAAATACAGAGGACCCCTGATAGTGTTGCTCATGTAAGTTTCCAAGGTTAATTTGGTCCTAAGTTTTTTTTGGGGGGGAAATATCAATGTATGAATGGGCTTCTTCTGTATATTCTCACAGTACAATTAAAATTCCAAAGACAATGTAATTTTTAGTTTTTATTGTCTAGAAAACATGAAACTGTGAGGGGAGTAGTGATAGACTTTCTGGCTGAAGCCAAGGCCTAACAGAAACATACTTGCCTAAGAGAAACACAGCATTTTACTGGATACTGAGATGGCTGTAAGAGATGATTGTTTACCTGTGGGCTCTGTTCTAGAGCCAGAACATGTGGATAAATGAAGTTAGCCACAGAATTTATCTTGTTCTTATACTTTTTAACTGTGAGTCCATCAATCAAGGCACTAGGTAAGCTTTTGTATTTGATGAATTTGATATAGTAACATTGGATCAAGCCTCAGAGTAGTGCATTGTTTATTAATCAATGTATATTTAATACTTTATTATACAGAAATTTGTCAGTCTTAAAATCTGACAAATGTCTTTAATGCTTATAAAATGTACCAAAATTAATGTTTAAAATACATAACTAAAATTAAAACTCAGTTTTAATCTATTCATTATTTCCATATTGATTTCCTGTTCTCTTTTTTTTATTACAGCAGTGTAAAGTTGAGATTAAAATTTATTCTAAAAAACATCATACACACTTCAACACAGTATGTGTCAATCTACATAAATAGATGTAAACCAAAGTGTAAATGGACCATAATGTTATGTATCAAATCTTCAGAAAAAAGAAAAAAAAAACCCTCATTCTTGGTAGATTGAGGTGGAGAACAGTTTTTTGCTAGTTTTTTTTTTTTTTTTAACAAATTTCAACTAAATTTGAATAAAATTTTGAATTAAATTTATCTGGGTATTTCTGACTTATACACCAGCACCATTGCAGTGTTTGAAACTAACTTGTTTTCTTTCACTAATGAAAAAAAAGCAAATCAAAATAAGAATTCCTCCATTTCCTATCTTTATTATTCCATTCATTCAGAAACTCTCTTAAAATAGAATCTTTTCAACAGCAAGAAATAAAACAAGATTTCTAACATTCCTGATGGCTTCTCATCTTACATTTTCCCCAGCAAAATTAAGATCAGTGTAGTGCACAATTTCGTTCCATAGCTAGCTTCAAAAGGCTATATAGCCATCCATTTTCCCCCCAAGATCCTGGTATCATTATTTGAAATGTAGCATATCTGTGGAGCTAATCAAGTTTTGGTTTGCTCTACAAAACAGAAATAAGAAACAATCTACAATTTATTTTTGTTTGATTATACAAAGTTTGCAGTCCTCAAAGAGGAAGTTTGGAAGTTGATAGTATCGAGGGGGAATTCTTTTAAATTGAAAGAGTGGAGGTTTAGCTTAGATATCAGGAAGAAAGTTTTCACTGTGAGAATGATTGTGTCACTGAAGAAGGTTGCCCAGAGAAACTGTGGATGCTCCATCCCTAGAAGTGTTTAAGGCCAGGTTGGATGGGGTTTTAGGAAATCAGGTCTAGTCTTCCTTTTCCATGGTAGGGGTTTTGGAACCTTATCTTCAAGTCTCCTTCCACCTATTGCAAGATTTTGTATTTGCATTCTGTAAACTTGCATTAAAACAAAAATTACCATAAGAATATATTTCAGTCTTGAAAACTCAGAATTCAGACAGGGAGCCTGTTAGAGTGGAGTATGATCATAGATCAAAGGCAAGCAAACTTTTCACAACATGTTTGAGAACTTCTAAAGTGTGAGGCAGTATCTCTGCTGGCATGAATTAGTCTGGCTTGGCTTGCATATCAACAAGGAACAGGATCATCCATGCATTTCTGTCACTAAATATAAACGATTTATTTAAATGCATTAAGTCACAGGAAAATTGTAGGAAGCAAGCACTACATAGTAAAATCTGAGGTCCTTCACATTAGATTAGCCTTGTATAGGAAGTCTGGCAGTGCAACAAAGACATCCTCGCTCAGACACCCACAGAGGAGTCACAAAGTCATAATGACTAGAGCTCTTCCACTGGCAGAGATGATGAATCACTTGTTATCAGCTCTAAGACTGCAAAGCAGAAGTCAGGAGCAATGAACAGGAGGTATCAAAGCACCAGAGCCATTTGTTTAAGTGAAAGAAATAGGGGCACAGTCCAACAACTGAAACAACATGGGAAGCGGTTGTACACAGACCAAGGTGCATTTTTTAAAGAAACGCATTAGTGATCAAGATGTGTACCAGCTACTGATGTATCATCAGTAAAAGCAACTGTGAAATATTGTGGGAAAGGATTTCAACAGCTTTGTCACTTAGTAAATGATTTTGCTTTTCTTCTATGATTTTGTTTTTCTTCTATGATAAACATTTATTTCCTGTGTAGGCTTTCTACACTTCATTCATACATCTTTGTGTCTTAGTAGAAGACTGGCCTGCCCACTGGAGTATTATCTTTCAGAAGTACATCATTAGCTGAGACTCATTCTTTAGAGGAAGGATTTTGAGATAGTGGCTATCACAAAGGTAAAAACTGACAAACACAGGTTTTCAGTTGCCCTGGGATTTTTCATAATAACAATTACAAGAGTCTGTTTCACACTCAGGTAAATAATGAAGTGCTTTAGATAATGTGCTGTAAGAGTGGAAATTTGATCTTCGTGTATTGCTGCGTGCTCTCTGGCATTCTGTAGTAGCCAAAGAACTGCAATGAAGTAACTGGCGTTTTTTTACTGCCTTCATGACAGGAAGATAATGTGTGGTTCCTTCTAGCTGGATATGGCAATTATTCCCTCGTAGTACCATAAATAAAAATAGAGGAATTTTCAAGAAAGCTGGATTCAGCTTGTGTTGAAATGAATGGGACCATTTCTGATGACATCTTCAATAGGCTTTGGATCATGTAAGTGTTCTCTTCCTGAAACTAAACATTATCTTAGGCTTACTCTTTTTTGTTTTGCTCACAGGTTCCTCTTTTCCCTTTAATGCAAATATATATCAAGCAGCTCAGAAACATACAAAAAAAAAAAAAAAAAAAGGAAAGTCATCAAAAGATTGAAAGTTCATTCAGAATGCTGTTTGATGGTTTGGGAATATATATTTTGCATACCAGATAAAACTTTCAGGAGGGCAGTTGTCAGTTTCTTGGGATGGATTTACTCACAATATCTGTGCTAAAATGCCTGGGTACTGATGGCATGCATTTATTTTTGATTCTTTGAACTCAAGTCCTTCTTTACCATAAACAGATTCCAGATTTTACTTCAGTTTTGTTTCATAATGTAGCTTTACTGCAAGGTCAGCCTCATATGAGTAGTGGAATGAGTGAAGCTATTATGTTTTGTAAGAGATGCTGATGAAGTACAAGTTTATTTCAAATATGTACAGGTCAACTGATAAAAAATATTTGAAGACCATCTTCCTAGTTCAAAATTTATTTAACTTTGAATAAGAAGTGGAACTTTAAGTGCAAATTAGGAGAGAACTTTGTGGATATTTGTCTATGAGTGTATGCTACTGAACATCCTCACTAGCTGACTTAAGTGCTGTCCTGTATTGCATATTGTAGAATGTTCAGTAAGAATAAAATATAGATGGAATATTGCACACATTGTATTGAATAAAGATGCTGACTATTAAATTAAAAGCATATTTATCTCCCCCCAAAAAGTTCTAAGTTCTAATTCTAATGTAGTGAGAATTGCAAGAAATGTACACAAGGAAAAAAATTATGGAAGTTTAGTGTGATGTATTAGCAAAAAAATTTATTTCTGTTTTGGGGATGCTTACCTTCAAGTAGTTCTCAAGTAGGTTGAGAACTAAAAATTTTTGGGCTTTTGTAACCTTATACGAAATATATGGATTCTTGGTGGCTGTTCAAAATGCAAAAGATAAAGGGAGAATATTGTCTGTAATTCCAAATTGGGCTTGTGTTTTCCTAAAAACCCTATATTCGGAAAGCATTCGTTTTCCTGAGTAAGATGTATGTTCCAGTATAGTTTAAAAATTGTATGTATAAAATACATACAATTGTACTGTAATTCTGGATTATTTATTACCATCAGACTAATAAAGGAGTGGAATCATTCAATATTGTCAGAATATAATCTTCCCATTCATATTTTCGGTATGCTAATTGTTTAAGCATAAATTAACAAATAAAAATTGTTAAAGTTAGCGCCCCTTTTTGAACCTCATAATTCACTTTCAAGTGCACTTCCACATTAAGAGTTCAGTAGGGCTCACTCAGGTAATGCTGGGGTAACCAGTATACAGCCAATGTAGCGAGATTTGTGAGGGAAAAGTAAAAACAAGCAAAGGAAAATGTTAGAAAACATAAATAAATTTATTATTATGAGCATGAATTTATAAAATATGGTAGGTTTTATTACGTTTCTGAAATTAATACACAGACAGAATCATTTAGACAATAGGTGGTATGGACTATTCACAGTTACCAACCAGACAAAACTGCTTTATTGTTAAAGAAAATAACAAATGGAAAATAAGAACATGTTGAAAATGCAACTTATGGACAGAGACTTTTTGTCATTGTGTCTCTCACAGCACAGCAGAGTAAGTAGTTCATTCTGACTATACTGTTTAATATATGTTTCTTGGGTGGTTTTGTTGTTTCCATCATGAGTATAAACAAATGTGGAAGATGAGATTTTGGTTTTTTTTGAGACTGGTTGCAGTAGCTGATGTTAGAAAGTAGAACAGGAACAGATTGAGGCAATAAGAAAAAATTGATCTAATTTGAAAATGTCTTCATCTCCAAACAAGAGAAACCCTATTTTTTTCAGAGGGGGATAGATGTATTCCTACTATTGATTGTGATCACAAAAATAATGAGTGCATCTACCTCCACTACCTTGAGGATTATGGGACATGATTGAAATAAATCAGTAACACTGTTTGTGTTTCAATAAGATGACAACAACCCTATGTCACTGACAGAAGTTTCATATTTCAAAAGCATACTGTGCTGATTAAAAAATAATATTAAACCAATCTGAGCAAGGCATTCTAAATTCAGATGGTTGAAAATCAACATAACCCAGAGTGATTATAATATTAAATGTTTTAATTATTTGGCTTCAACACTTGATAATATTGTATTTTGATCACAGAAGATGAATAGGGCAGAATGACCTAGTTTCTCTGAAGTGTTAAGAATGAAAAATGTGATTGGCACCACTGAAACTTGGATATAATGGTTAGCACAGTAGACACCTTATACCACATCAGGATAATGTCCCAGAGACAGTTTGCATGGTTAATATGTTACCAGAACAGTTATCTCACATTGAATGTGCTGATCCTTCTCTATAAACATAACTGCCTGATTTTCCTATTATTTTTTTGTTGTTGCACCAATGGCATCAGCTCTGCTCTATTTACAGTCATCACCAAATGTATAAAAAAAAAGGAGTGGAAAATCCTTTTTAGTCACTTTTTCTTCTATTGTCTTTATAGCTAAAAATGTAGGTTTTCTTAGTTTTTTAGTAACTGAATCTCCAGCTTTGTTTTCCACCTGTACTTTGAATTCTAATTCAATAACTATCTACCAGTTAACTGTAATCAAATCTGGACTAGATAAGCATGATAATCATTGGCATATGATTATTAGCAGTGCAAGTGACTGTGATAACTTTATCATCTTCTTGTTTGCTGCGAATTAGTGTTTACAGTGCCTTCAGCACATTGGTTGTGTTTCTCCAGTGATGTACAATTCTTCTGACACCATCATCCAAAGTTCATTAATATTCTGTCCTAAACTATTTATTTCCTAATGTTTCTGCAACAATTCTCTTAACTATTTCATTCTACCATCCCTGTATTCTGCCTTTGACTTTGTGACTGTTGATTGTGCTCAGATCAATGATCAAAGGCCTGAACATCAATAGAATATTATGAAACACTACATAACTGGGTTAAGTTAAAATAGAATTTTAAAAAATAGTCTGTATTTTCTTCTCCAGCCTTCTTACTCAAAATTAGAGATACTGCCACAAGAAGCCAGGAAAAAATATGGCTGCAATTTGTTCAAACATGTCACTTTCACACATGATGAACACATATTGAAAAGCATTTATTTTACAGTATCTGCAAGTCATTGGTCCTGTACATGTGCACGTATAAAATTATGCATTTGTTGCACTGTAGTTGTTCATTCTTGCCAGTGGAATTGGTATGATTTACATTGTTAGATGCACCTTTCAGCCTTGGAATTTTTAATGAATGTATATCCCTAGTTTTGTAGGTATATGGATAATGGGAAGAAATGTTTTCCTAGAATTACCAGGTGTTGGCAATTTGAACCTGAATCAATTTTCACTGACCGTCAGTATTTGATAAATACTGAGAGGTGAATTTTCTGCTAAAGTGTGTGGAGAAGATTTGACACTGACTTAAAAAAATAGTGTAATTTGCCAACAAGTGATATTTAACAGAAAAAAATTAAAAACCCCATAACTGACATGACTGTGTGCTACACTATTAACTTAAGGAGTATGTTTGTCAGACTGGATAGCTTGAGAGAGATTTGTAGTGAATGCCAGAAAATAATGTTAATTTCTGCTGCTTCATTAGTCTAGCCAGAATGGTATTAGGTGATTTGTACAGACTCCACCAAGCTCCGAATGAAGGTAAAAGGCCAAAACCATTTGGTGTGGGGACCTTCACAATTTTTTTTTTCCAAGAACTCTGTATTTTCCAGAATAAAAACACTTTCTTAATCCTATCTTTTCAAGAAAGTTAAGAGAAGTTTGATTTCTGTCTAATTTCAGTTTAACACTATTAACTACAAACACTGCAATTTTATAGAACTGGGTTGAATACTTCCAAGAATTAAAAACAAAAGACAACAAGTTAGAATGCATTGCACATCCATTCATACTAAAATGAACAAAAAATTGAGAAAATTTAATCTGAGTACTAATCAAAAAATGTATAAATAAGCAAAGAAACCCAGAAACACCATCAGAGCTGATAGAGCTATTTTTTGGAATGCATGAGTTAGAAAATCCATCTTGCATACTAGACGCTTGAGCAAGATACTGTGAAAATTCATACTTTTTTTCTAGAGGAAGGTATGGTAAATAATAAAACATATTACTGAAGAAAAAAATTAACCAAGACAGTTGGTGATACTTCCTTATTCTAATGGATCTTAAGAAGAATCAGTAGTATGTAAGGCTATTCAGACCTTTGAATTAAAGAATAAACAAAACACATATTTAAAAAAATCTTTTTCTGTATGTATGTGCATGTGGGTCTCTAGATATGTCTGTACATAATTTCATCTGCCCATGTGTACTGTATTCTCAGGTAATAAAATCCAGTGGAGAACTTTCTCATGGAATACATGGAATACATAGTGATGTTATCTACTCCCAAAGCTTTAAATTGATTTCTTTTTAAAACTGAAATTAAATTTTCCTTCTTCATTGTAAAACTGAAGAGATCTTTAGCTTTTCAAGACAAACATTTATAATGCTATTTTTTAAATTTCATTTTGGATTTATGTTTTATTAAGTCAGCTTAATCACTAGGTTACTGTGCCTGAATATGTTGCCATTTTATAATACTTATCACAGAGCAGGACACTCAAAATAATTAAGAAAGTGGAAAATAATCTGACCTACATACTAGGAAATGTTAGCTAATAAATAAATTAATAAATAAACAGGAAGGGATATGAAGTCACCTAACAAGATAATAGAGAAAAAAATTCAGGGATTGAATGAAAGTCATTAATACTTCATTAAAAAGGAAAAAGAGTAGGAAAAAATATAGATACTTGCCAAATGAAATAAATCTCCAATTTTTTTTTCTATTTAGTGAAAAAGAAGAAAATGAAACGTTCCTCAAATTGAAATTGTCTGCTCATTTGTTCATCCTTTTTTATTACCTTTTCTCAGTTTAATGAAGGAAAGCACCTTAATTTTAACACAGTTGGATCATATCCCTTGTGCTTCTCTCTAATTACTTTCTGTGTAGAAGCCAGTCAGGAGACTTAAATGATCTCATAGAGACTCTTGTGAAGGCAGCCAGATGGTGACATCTGCTCCAAACTGATACCAGAATTTCAGCACTGAACTTGTTTTTAAACAATCTATGTATTTCATTTGGTAAGAAAGTTATATGCAGTTTTATATTTATATAATAAGAACATTTTTATTATGCAATCTAGGATCTGGAGTTTGGATATTAATACTACATGACATTTCGTGTATAAATAGTACAGAAATAGGCAAGTCCTAAGAGTAATCTTGGATATCTGGTTGGCAGACAATTTTTTGTGAGAAGTAACACTTAATTTGCAGAGTAAAGACAGAGGATGGTATGGAAAATCTCTCTTTTCACAGGAGGTTTTATTGAATTCTTAGCCTGCTAACACTGCTCCAGAATGAAGGTTTGAGTCCAGAAACATCTGCACTCAGATACTGAATCCAAAGTGCAGGACAAGGAGTAGGTTTTCAAAGGCAATGTGTTTTCTTGACCAGCTTATATGTGTTTCTCACATACCCCTTCTGCTCAAATAATTCTGGTTTGAGAGAAAACTACATTACTGAGGATCTGTGCATTGTAGTGATTTGAGGTTCTTATTTTTTGTCCTGTAAAGAATACTTTGTCAATGCTCTTACATTTCATTCTCTGTGTAGTACCTGAGTGCCTTACAGTCTTTGAGGTATTAATTCTTATAATACTGAGTTGAAAGGGGAAGGTCGAGAAAGCCATATCACTCTGAGTTTTCTACAAAAGACAGTGGAAAATATTGAGACTGAACCTTGATTCCCTTACATTCAAGTCACTGTTAAATGAAATTTCTTTCCATATTTTATGGATGTTTACTTCAATGACAAATTATTCTCTGCTGCAGTCCTTATGCTGTTTAAAAATAATTTTTTCTTGTTTCTTTTTCCCATTGGCAGAAACAATGTAATTACTTAGAAACAGCCCTGCTAAAATCATGCATTGATGGATTATATATAAGATGTCCAGATGGTAATAGCTTTATATATTGTTTCCAGCTCCTCTGAAAAATTTAGAAAGAATCCAGAAAAAAAACAAACTAGAAAATGTCTCATTGGAATAAGGAACATTTGTGACACTTGTTTTAGTGCCTATTATACAAAATACATAATGCATTATGAGGTGTTTTGAGGACAAAATTTTGAGGTGTAAAGCAGGTCGTTGTTGGCTGGGATATAGTTGACATACAAAATTAAGTCATACATAAAAATGAAACTGCGAAAATTTTATACATTTAGCTAGCTAAAAAAATGCTAAATTTTCCTGGGAAATAGGGACGAGTGTGGAAAGTTACTTGCAAAGAAAAGATATGTAGAGGGGTTACCAAAGGCTATATTATTTGGATTTTTAAAAACACATTATTTGGTAATTTATTTGAGAAAATGCAATTAATGTTGAATTTTACCCCTTAAGTGAGAATTCTTAACTGAGAAATATGTTCAAATTAGCATGAGAAAGTATGCTGTTCTGTGGGTTGAAAACTCTCTGAAAGACCATAGCCATAAACAACCCTCTCTCTAGTTGTTTGAATGCCTGCATTAGCATGGCATTCCTACATGAATCCCCAGCATGGGTCAGTCACACCTTAAAGAAGAGGAAACTACACACAGCTGAAAATTTGTGATATTATCATGGGCTGTACTCCACATCCTGAGTGCACAAGAAATCTGAAGGGAATAGCATTTGAGAACATATAGAATAGATTTCTTCCTTTCCTTGGCACAAGAATGAAATAACAGGTAGGAGAAAGAAGCCAAAACCATACTGAAAGCCAGCTGTTTCAATTTCTCTAAAAAAGTTTTCAGAAACAGAGGTAATTATTTTTTAATGAAATTTATTATAATTTTACAGTGTAAAAGACTGCTATAAAACAAGAGAGGACTGAGTTTGAAAGATTCTGAATCAGTAAGTTTACTATAACTGAGTTATGTCTTATCTGAGAGTTGACTACCATGGAGCTTGGGAGAAAATGGGCAGGGCAGGGTGGGGAGCAAGGCTTTCTTGGTGCATGGTCCCAGAATGTGCTTAAATTGAATTATTCCAATATTTTTGCTTTTTCAAAGTTACTGATCTAACAGCTATTTGTAAAATATTAGAAGAAAACAGTTCAAGTATCTCTAAATTATGCTAAAAATGACCCTTGTCTTTAAAGCAATGTGGACATCTGCTGCAGACCCTCTTAAAAATACAGAGTATATGGGAAGAAGAGTGCTGGTGTGACAAAGTAATTCTTTTCATCTTGAATTTTGCGCACAGAAGAAAGCTTCTGCTTATTCCTTCTTGATGCAAAAGACTGATGTGAGCACAGTCTCCATCTGATAACTCTTATAGTCACAGGAAAACGTACTGCAGTTTTCACCCGTTCCTCCTATTTCAATCATACACTGTAAATAAATAAAATTCCAGTAAATAAATAAAATTTTGAAAAAGAATGCAAATGAAAAAAAACAAACCTGCTGGATATAAGCTCAGAAGGATATCTGGTTTCATCTTTATAAGAAGCCCTTGCTTCTGCTATGTTTACAGAAGTTTCCAGGCTGAATAGGAGAAAAAAAAAAAAAAAAAAAAAAAAAAAAGAGAATATGCTGTGCTATTTGGAAGATTCAGTGCTACAGATGCCAAAATAATGGCTTCTCTAATTTTGCCATCATTATGAAATGACTTAAGTTGCAAGCTGTACAGTATATTCATGTTGTCTCACCCACAGACATTGCTTCTGTGCTGTGGAACTCTAAAGAAAATATTTTGATAACCTGTAAACAATAGATACAGTCTATGAAGAGTCTTCCTGAATATTGAAAGCATTCATTTATTTTTATTTCTATAGTATGAAATTTTCAAAAATATAAGAGCTGCCTTATTAACCTGTTGCATGTTATATCTTACAAAGTTTTGCACGCGCCTTTCTCAAAAAACAGAAGACAGTGTAATTAGTCTTCTGTGGGGAAAAAAGAAGGGTATGCTAAATTAGTATTCATCAGAACAGGCTTTCGGGCGTACATCAGTCTTCTAAGACTGCTCACAGTGGGAGGAGTAAGCTGACAAAGATTTGGGATAATAACAAAGGGGCAACCATAACATTTATTCTTGCATAACTTGAAAATGGCGTACTTTCACAATAGAAGAATGAAAGAAATGGTATGGAAGTAGTGAACTCTCTGCAAAGAACTCCATGGCTTTGGCACAATAGGCTGCAAGTACAAGGTCACAGTATTCTCAGTCCAAGCAATGTCTCCTCTGCCCCAGGCTCTACCCTCAAAGACAAACAGGGGAAGGAATAAATTAATGAAGGAGACTAGAAAAAGGGAGACAATAGTGTGAGCCAAAAAGAATGGCAATAATAGAGAAGATGTAGAAACAATAGCTATGTTGTAATTGCTTCAGTAGAGTAGGTATTTTATCCTATTTTTGATAATTTTTATATGTTACAAGACTTTTAAACTAAGAAAAAACCTAAACAAATACTGGCATTGAATAAGAGGCTAAATAACATATTTTCTATGCCTGATCAAAAGAAAAGGAAGTGTTCCTCTTGTTAGCCTTTGGGTCAGTTTCGTCTGAAGAACACAACTGATATCAAATAATATATGCAACCTACCTATATTGCTTCTGGTTAAGAAAAGTGACACAAGACTGCAGGAAGTGCAGAAAGTATCTGTAAAAATTCCAATAATTAAATTATTTGTTGTTTTCTTTATATTTTTAATCCTTATTTCAATTACTAACATGTCAGATACAATAAATCAACATTAATGTTTATTTATGGAATTTATATATTCCATTAACACATATAACATAATAAATCTCCAGAAAGGTCATCTATTTGTTTTGAAACATTCTTTTCCTTTAATGTGCAGCCTTTCCAGTGGAGGACAGAAGAGATATAGTTCTTTAAAGATGATTTTTGTATTACTCATGTAAACGAGTAATGATGATGTTGCTAACAAGAGTCTTAAATCAGAGTATCATACTGCTCTTTTCAAGACTGTATTTTCAAGCCAAAACAGTCATTGCCAAGATAAATACTAATTACTACTGATACACTAGGAACAAATCAGTGCTTGAAAAAGAAACAGCATGTAAAATGAGAACTGGTGTATTTTGTATCTTAGTGATGTGCATGCAGAGTGTGGTAGAGTTCTTCACAGAAATCATGGGGCTGTGGGCCAAGACCCCACTAGGAGGGGATTTAAAGGATGCTCTGACAGTTTGCCAGACTGTGATTTCTGCAGTTACTGAAGCCATGCTGCTGTGAGTGGCCTGGCTAGAAGGTGTGCAGAGGCAGTGCAGAGTAATGCAGGAATCTTCTCAACCTGATGGAGAAATTTGTTTAATCTCCAAAGACGGACTACTCATGACAGAAGGATTTCTCACTAAAGCCCTTTCTCCTGTCTCCAATGCCTCATCCTACCCACAATGAGGCAGGAGAGCACAAGCACATGCACACTGGTCCTGAACCATGATCATATCGGGATCTATCCCATACTGAAACATCATGGACTCTGCAGCTCTTTAGAAGGGCTGTTTGCCAAAGCACTCTGGCTGATTGCCAGTTATAAATTGCAGCCTTTCCTCCTGAAGCACCCAAAAGTTTTAGGGAAGGAGAAAGTGGAATGAAAGGTTATTTTGAAGGCTTAATTTGGGAACAAGAGGAGAGAAATAGCATGAATTTCCAGAATACAGAGATAGGATAAACCATTTCGGCAAGATCAATACCATATACACTTTGATATAAATTGGCTGGAAAGCTCACCTCTCAATGCAGCAGATGAATTTTAACATTTAGTTGGTGTAGGAATCTCACTGTTAAAGCAAATTCCCTGTGTTAGACATTCCACATTCCTGAATAAATCTTCCTTATCGACAGCTCCAGAGAACCTGGTTATGTTCCGTAGTTTTGAAGAAGGTAGAAACTAACATCTGCAAAAAAGATGCTAAACTAACACATGAAGCAATGGTCTCATCTGCAAAGAAGAAAACTATCAGCTGAAGTGAAAAATACATTTGGAAGTACTTGTGCAAATGCATGCACCTTTTCCAGGAATTGTAAAATTCATTCTTATTGCCTAATAAATAGGATATGGCTCTTTAAATCAAGGGAAGCTTCAAAGTTTCCCAAACCTAATCTTTCTTTTCCAGACAAATTGAAGCCCATATAAGTGATGTCTGACACATTAAGATACTGGTGTACAGCACTGCAATCCTTGCTGGGTTATGTGATTTGCATTGTTGTATTCGTGTTTTGATCAAAACTTCTGCATTTGAGTGAGGCTGCATTGTAGCCTGATCCCGGCTACAGGATCCTTTAGCCTTGGCACGAGTGCAGTGCCTGCTTGCACGTGCATGTACTTCTGTTCACTGCAGCTTTTCACCTTCATTTCTGGCTGCTAACACAATTTTCAGAAAAATAAGTGGTCCCAGGTGATCGTGAGCAATCCCTTTAAAGGAGAGAGAACCAGCTCTAGCTTCTTTGCTTGGAAACGCATGAAAAAATCTGCAAAACCCTTGGCAAATCTCAATTAAGACTTCCATCTTATGATGCTTTTAGCTTCAAAGGGGACCTGTTTATAGCTCATCATCACAACAGGCCATGAAATTATGATAGCATGTTTACCTAGATAATTACCATTTTGATCACCAGTTCCTTCTGTTGCAGACCCTTTCTGTCCTTGTCTCAGCAGAGTTGCAGAGTTTCTTTCTTGAAGTATACGTGTTGCTGTGAACTCAAGGGTAAATTGAGTCTTCAGAACAGTTACTACACAAACAGATGAATGTACTAACCCTCATCAGGCTGCTGATCTCATCTGTTGGTTTTTAAAGTCAGAGATTATGCAGTTGTGTTGGGTTATCTTTTCCAAAGAAAGTTAAAAAAATATTAAAAGGTTATTTATAAAATTACAGTAAACTCAGGAGAAGGAGATAAAGGCCACATTGCAGTAAAATTGCAGTCAAGAAAACAGCTTCATGACTCAGAACTAAATTAAACGTTTTCTTCAATTGTGTAAGTTATGATGAATAGAGGAACAAAAAAAAAAAAGGCAAAAAGTTAAAAAATACTTACATGGACAAATTGAAGTGCAATTAATGTGCTTAAAGTTGAAACAGGTAAATTATTCTACAAAGAGAGAAATAGCACATGAAAATATGCATATAGTAAAGAACTAAAATTTTAAAACCTCACACAAGCTAGGGACAGTACTGTCAGACTGAAAATAAGGTAGATTTGTTCTAACAAAATTCAGTCATGGCAAAATCTGAAAGCCATTGCAAACATAAAGGTAGAACTGGAATATTGCAATGAGGTGCAGAACTTTGAGAAATGAAGTAATAAAAATGGGAAAAAAAAGTAATCATTCAAAGTACAGTCATCCATTCAGGGACTAATGAGAAGAACATCTGTTACACCATAGCACTTTACAGAGTCAAAGTGAAGGAGACAGGAAACTGCAATGCTTGGTAGTCAATATTTGAATGTTTTCCAGTTATCCTTGTGATATGACATCTTAATGGTGAATACAGTTCATAAGCATTTTGGAGAGGCATTTCTGCAGAGAAAGGAGAGTTTTGAATCTGTTGTAAAAAGCACTGGTCAGATCCCTGTAAGATTGTTTAAAATTCTGTCCACCTCCCTTCAAGAGATAACAGTTTCAGACTAGAATTGATGAAGAAAGTGTCCGCTAAAATGAGAAGAGAATGGAATGTCTGTCCCTTGGGACAGATTTAAAAGAACCTTGCTTGTTTATCATAGAAAACAAAAAACTCAGAGTGGATATGATTTATTTCTGTGCACTGAGGGGAAAGCACTAGAAAGAAAAGAGCTTTTGAAGCTTAAAGGGCAGCACTGACTTAAAAGCATATGTATACAAACAGGCTATGACTAAAGTTACTCGGTGAATTTAGAGATGCCTCAGAAGATTGAAAGGGTGCAAATACATCTGGAAATTGAAAATGCCAGTGTCTCACCAATAAATTGAATGGAAGTACTCACTGCACTTTAGGTTTAACATATATGATTTAATTGTCTGTGATTGCACAGGAGTGTAGACAGTGACCGCAGAAGTCTTTAATTCCTGTGTTTTTCATTACCCATGTGATATAAATTGGTGTGAAGACCCTTGAGCTTTTCTTTGCTAATTAACTGTGTTCCAGTACAACACATCTTTCAGCAAACCAGCACTGAATTTTAGGTAATTAAGTTCAGCAAATCTTGCTGCAATGAATACTGACATCTGGTAATGTTTCCTTGTGACATTTTTCCTTTACTTTAAACTTTAAAAGTACTTTTGAAAAACCATTTTTCTACAATACATATGGGCATTTAAATAAGAATGTAAACACATATTCTGACCTTTCTTTGTGTATAATGTAGAAGTAATAATATTATAATATCAATGTAGGTGATAAATGCTAAAAATATTGTTCTAAAATGTTTCATTGTGTGGCAAATGTAATTACTTTTGGTCTCATATTTATTATGAAATGCACAAATGCCTTTTTGAGAGCATTTGTTACTTTTTTTTTACAATGATACTTATAATATTTTTGAAGGGATTTTTTATTCTAGTTATACTGAGAAAAATATTTTTAATTAACGTCACTTTTTATTTTCAAGAAATAACAAATTGCCTTTTGAGGGGAGAGAAAGCTGGATGAACTCATATAAAGTAGAAAAGGCAGCTAACACTCAAATCATGAAAAAGATGTTTTAATTTTGCTTCTTTTGGAAATCCTGCCATAGGGCGCATGGGTGCACCTGGTCACTCCATTTCACAAGAAGAAACTTGTCACAAGAGGTTCTAATTCTGCCTCAGAGCAGTGTGATCAATTTTACCATTTGATGCACAGTTATGGGTTTGGGGTTTTAGAACTTAGAGCTGAAGCTACTGTTTCATTGTGGCACTAGAAACTGGAAGCATAACAATTTTTATACACACAGTTTGCGTAGTGAAATTCTCTTTTTATCCTTGGCAAAGACAGGAAAGGAGGAGACAAGTCTAAGTATCTGTTTTCTGCAGTGGACACTACATGCTGATTCACAGACATACTAAGCAGACAATTCTTCCTTCATCTCATTAATATTTTGATAGTTTGGGGCAGTGATGGCTCTCTTCTATTTCAGGCTCTCTCAGAGTAGTTGGTTCTGCATGCTGCTATGGAGTAAAAAGTGAACATTAAATTAAATCCCAGGTTGTGTGTGTATGTATTTCACTGCACAGCACTAGGAAGGATGAACACAGCAAGCCTGCAAGGCAAGTCACCAAACGGAAAGCACTGTGTGATTTCCTGGCATGTATACCTGACAGTGGTCTGCTGTGTAACTGCTGATGAAATGACTAATTTGACACATGCAAAAGTAAAATCAAATTAAAAGAATATGACTCTTGAGATGGGAGCTTGCTCAGATGAGAAAAATACATGCTGTTTTTCTAGAATACTCTGATTAAACTACTAACACAAATGTGCATAATAAGAAATTTATGATTCTCTCAAAATGCCTGGCTCAGTGAAAGAAGGACATAAGCTAAATGTTGTGACTGCAGTTTATAAAAACTCTGCTTTTATAAACAGGGAAGAATTACAAGACTTATTTGGAAAGGCATGCTGACAGCTGTAAGAAACCAGATCTTGCTAGCTGTACTAATGTTAACAGTGCTATTAAAATCAGTGTAACTGATGGTGTGAATAGGGCAATCAAGACTTGGCCCCATACCCCTGCTTTGTAAACATTAGCATTACAAAGATTAATATAATACTGACTACCCAATGACATGTTAAAGCCTTAGTAAAGTTAATTTGTTTGGAAAGCTTTTCTTTTAAAATCTAAAACAAATGGTTCAAGTGAAATGTGAGATGTACAGGATGTAGAGAAAATCAATAAACCAGCAGACTGTAAATGATGTGGAAATAACTTCTTTATGTTTTCCTGTGTTTGTAGTTTATAGTTAGCACCAGTACATAAAAGTAACAGCTATGTGCAAGGGAAGAAAAGTAAATCAAAGTGTGGGGAGCGTTGTGATGAGCTACCATTTCCTCAATGAATTAACTTTTTTTTTTCTTTCTTTTTTTTGTGAAGCATTAGATTTCTTTTTAGATACTACTAATTAAAAATACTACCATATGATGATTGGTTAGCAAGGGCTTGGGTATTCTATTATTTTTCTTTTCTATGTTTATCTATACATTTCTTCAATCCCCTTACTAACAATTTTCCTAAAATAGAGTTCACTGACCCTCCTGGATTTCCATCCAATATTACTGCTTGTAGGGCTGAAAGATATCTTTAAAATAAGTACTGAAAATCATTGAAAAATGTCAGATTTTTTATTTCTTATTAGGACTTTATGGTCATTCAAATTTTTATGTTTTATAACACAGTTTAAATGGTCATTCTGCCATCTTCATAATACTGATGTATAGTAGGCAAAATTTGGTCTCTTAAATCACTAACTGATAAGGGATGCACTTTTAGTCATGATTTCATAAACCTATACAAACCTATGCTAGGTGTAAGTACAACTTAAAACCATGGACAAGTGGTACTTAAGAGAATTTCAAACACCATTCCAGTATCCGGCTTCTCACAAATGACTGTGTAAACCTGTGTTATGGCTTCTAAGATTGGACCTTACCTCAAAATTATAGAATAGAAAACAGCAACTGGGAAATTTGCAAGCAAGAATATATAACATGGTGCAGGCTATAGAGGTATCCTGCCACCCATAGTTGTTTTATTTTTCATTTTTAGTTTTTATTTTAACCTGTAAACAAAGAGACTTTGTACATTTTATATGTGTTCTGAGCTTTGAGAAATAAGTTAAGAGATAGGAAAGAGTTTGGTGGAAGGCAGTGGAGATTGGATGAAAAGCAAATCTATCATACACACTCCTCAACTGTAAATTCAGGTGGAATGGTCTAGATCTCTCTCAGCTTTTTTCAAGTCTCTGGCAGGAAGAGATCAATCTGAATCTGAGGGCAGGTTTATAGGAAGTCTTTGGAAGCTGGCATTCAAGTGCAGTACAAAATTATTATCGTCAATGTACTGATGCAGAAAAGTTGCTGATGGAAAGATTAGTAGTAATTTCAGTCCTGTTTACTTAACTGCAATTAACAGAGAATATGCTGGAGAGTGGTGGCATGGCTATCTGTAAAAATAAAATATATGCATCGTATTAAAATGTAGTCAGAAGGATGGTCACAGGGAGACCATTCTTCAGTCTGGCATCAGCTTATCCTGGTCTGTTTATTTTTAATCACATGGGAAGTGTTCCAGCCACAGCTATAGCACAGATCTTTGCAGTCTCCAGTTATCAAGGTTTCTGTGTGAAATCTCCAGAGTGAGGCTTTGATGGGGACTGCAAGGGTGATAACCTAGCAGAGAAGATTAGGCAGTCAGTGAACCTGAGAAGAAACTCTATATTTAAGTTCTGAACCTGTTAATGGATACTTAGGAATTAGTTAACTCTATGGAGTAAAAAAAAATAGTCAAAATGGAGTGCCTGATTAAGCTACTTAACTAGGCATGAGAGAGATTTTACTCTAAATGGGAGAGGGTAGGGCACTTAACTGTAAATAATGTGCTAAGTATAGATAAGAAGTGGGAATATCTGCAGTAAATTTAGCTTACTTCTCTAAACACAAAACATCAAAATCTTCCATATGTATTCAGTTTGAGTTATTGATTTTTTTTCTCCATGTTTTAATTCCATATAGTGCCCACAAAGAATTGTATTAGGACAGGTAGAAATAGATCCTTGTTTCATGGGCAGAATGAAGTCACTGAAATCTTGTCTCCAGATACCATCTGAAGACCTGACCCACAGGATCCTTCATCTGGAATGGTATAAGACACTACCTATAAATCCCAAAGTGTATTTTCCTGATCTCTGATTAAAGTAGTACGCACTTGACTGTGATATAAATATTCACATTATATTAAAAATCTGTGGTTGTAAATTCTGGAGCTCAATTTATGAATACATAATTTAGTAGCATGACTTAAATCAAAAAGGGATGCAAACTTAAGAAAGGAACACATAATTGCAAGTGTTAATACATATTTATATTGATTGCTGTTCCTTAGGAAGAGGCAAAAGTAACGAAAATTAAAAACAAAGAGGAAATAATTTTATACAACAGCAGTTGTAGAAACATTGGGATTAATGGAAAAAGGATAACCAATTTTGAAAATAATCTTTGCTTTTTTTAGATGTGTTAAGCTGGAAAGTAACTAGAATCAATGGAGTATAGATTGTTGCAGTGTAGCGCCTCCTACAGGCAGAGAACCAAGACCAAGAAGAAATGCGAAGCTGTCTTTGTCCCCCTTAAAAGACAAAAAGCCCAGGCATTCTTTCCCAATTTGGAGATGTTCTGAACTAGGACACTTCATTGGACTTCCTGGATGTCACCCCACCCCTGGAGCTACCTGGATTGGATCACTGCCGAATCCTCGCCTGAGCCATAAAAAGTATTATACCCAAGACCTCGTGGCATTTTGGGGGTGTGTAGCAGAGGCATAAATCTGTAGTCTCTGGCACGGCTTTTTCTCGGTAGAGAGTTTGTTATTTTTTAAGTTAATAAAGATTTTTGTTTCCAGCACCACCCGAGGTGTCTTCCCCGCTCTTTTTAAGCCGTGGGTATTTTTAAAACAAAACCCAAACATGGACGGGAGCTCCGAGAGCTCATAACACCTGGCTCAAGGAGAAATCCCATCAATAGATAACTGAAAAAAATTTTACAGTTGTAGTCCTGACCCCACAGAGTGGGAATTTTGCCACAGATTAATTGGGGCTGACATTTTATACAATGCTTCATCACTAACAATTGAGGGATATGATCCATGAGTGATTGCACCACTTGGAGTTTTTCCATTGCTTTCACAGATCTTTGGATCAGACCCATGCTGCAGATGCATTGTTCTTCCATCTGAGGGGTAATTTTGCATGTAATTGTCGGAAGACCCTCAGGCAAAGTCGGAAAAGAACATCTACATCTGGACAGAGACCTTGAGATTTAAGCAGGACAACGATTTTAAGAACACTACAATGATTTTTCTTGGTCTAAAAATCCAAGTATATGTATTCATTTTACTCTCAACAGCCAGCTTTGCTAGAAAAAGTAAGACTTATTCCTATGAATTGACCCAGCTGGAGAAGTGTTGCCTCAGCTGTACCCTACCTAAGTTTTATTAGGTTAATTGTGGAGCATCCCTAGTTTCCTTTCATACAAGAAGCATATGTAATCTACATGCAAACATCAGAGTCACTGATCTAAGCTCTCCTATTATTTAAAACTTGTTGAACATAAAGTATCAGAATGATCACCTGACTTCTGAGAGGCTTTTCATCTGTGAACAGTTATGTACAGCTCAGACTTTTGGTGGTATTAGGACAAGGGTGTTCATAAACTCTCAAGACTAAGGCCAGATACTCAATCAGAAGTAAATGAAGAGTATTGTTTGTAAATCTCAGACTTTACATGTTTAGTTTTCCTGTAAAAAAAATAAATTGCTTCTCTATAAGCCTGATAATTGGAGTAAGCAATTTGATTCTTTTCAGGACTAGAGAGTAAATGATGGTACTAGCCAAGAAAAAGTAATGTAACAGCTATTATTGCATACCCAGTCATTGTCGCTCTCCTAGAATGCTGTGAAAGCCTGCATTTTTCTGTTGTGACATCAAATAGATAAAAAATGCCAAAATAGGCTGGTTTCATATAGTAATGTGATTTTCAAAATTTATTAACAGCTTAAAATATTGAGCATGAAAATACAATCCTGCTATGTCCATTAAATACGTTAATTTGAAAAAAATAACATCTAAAAAAGTCTTTTTGTTGATGTTAGAGGGAAAAGGTAGTTTAGCTTCTGGTATCTTTAAATGCTGCCCATCCTTTTGTAATTGTATAACACTATCACTATTCACTATTCTGTCTATTCTTGCATAGAGAATTGAAACATCACTTGAGTTTCCTCTGAGGATGGATTAACAAGATTTGCTGTGACATGACTTGATTAATTAATGAGACTAGAGCATTCTTTGGTCCTAGTGTGCTGTTCTTGAACTTCTTAGATGGGAAAATTCTAACCTTCAATATTTGAGAAGCCAACTGGGTAAAGCAAAACTCTTGTATGACCTTCACTAATAATAAAACTGAAAATCCATTATAGAAGGTACCTGAATAGCTGTACACATTCAAGGTGATTTTTTTCATATTTGAAGAATGAAAGTGCACACGATTAAAGCAGAGTACAGAAAAATACGTCACTGACTGTTTAAAGTATAATTAGATGCCTTTCTACTATTTTTTCTGCAATCTACAAAAAGAAATAGCTTTTGTAAGTGCTGCACTGCACAAGTTGTTTTACTCTGTGTACATACTTCCAAGGAAATAGAGAAGGTTCTCAAAGGGCAAATACCAGATGAAAGCTAGCACATCCAATCCATTGACCCTGCTTTAGAAATTTCTTGTCCATGATTGAATATCAGGCTACATTGGAAAGTGTTGAGAGCCATTTCTGTGATATACTTGTGAGAAACATATTTCGAAGCCAAAGGGTCTACCTATCTCACCAAGAGACTTAGATTAGTCTAAGACAATAAAATTCCTTCCATTTTACAGATGGCTTAAGGCTATCTTCAAGCATAGATAGTAGAAGTAATAGGAATCTGGATTTAGAGACCGGACAATGCTGTAAATTGGGTTGTTTGTGGAGCACAGTTGATTTGGTCATTAAGTCAACATTTCAGTGGGGGCTCTTGGGATCTATAGTTTGCATGTTGGTGATTAGGGTGTCAGATAATTTTCCACCTTCTCTTTCCTTCATGCTCCCATCAAAGAAATCCTTTGTGAATCAAAGCTTGTGGACATCACTTACTATTTGTACTCTTATCAATAAATTGATTCTCAGTATGTGAGTGTAAATGTTAAAAATTTCCTGTGCAATAAAAAGCAGAGTTGAAAATTAGAATTAGAATTTTTTATCTAATCAAACAGGGATTAAAGTGCTTGTTGTTTGGGTTTTCTTGTATACAAAAAGAAGGCAATAACTCTGCAATATACATTTCCTTCTCAGATAGGTTTTGAAAAAAATTAATAAGATTAACATTGTGGATGTCAGCTGGATTTGCCTTCACAGATGTCAAACAGCATTAGCAAAGAGAACCCAATGTAAGTTTTTTAGCTAATACTATTAGACCTCTTTTCTCCTACATGCCAGCACGAGATATGCATTAATGAAATTAGACCTGAACACATTCAACAATTCTAAGTCAGTATTAGAAAAAGGAAATAATTTATTGTAGGTGACAGAGAACAGCTATAAAATACAAACTACATCTAGTGAGATGGGAAAAATGAATCACTAGTGACTGATGGCCACCAGTACTACTACCCTAAGAAAGATAATGTCACTGACAGACATAGCATAAGTGGATGAGTTCACATTGTATGGACCTATTGAAATTAGTCAGGTCCTTTATAATGCCATGGAAATCTGAAGTTGGCTTTACCCATCTCAGTTTTGGAATATGAGAGTCATGCACTGCTATTACCTGGGCTTGATACGTCTACTTAGATAAATAATCCCATATCAGGGACACAAATAACTCCATAGTAAATGGTGTTTCACACAGGCTGGACAAGTATTGCTACAGTTATTAGATATATATCTTTAACACTTTCAGTTTAACAACTTGTAAGCATTTACCTGCAATTTTCCTACCTAGATAGAGATTTGAGTTCATACGGGTACATATCCATTGCAATGTTTCAATCCTATAAAAGAGAGGCATGGCAAGGCAGTAGCATTATAGGAAATGATCTCTCATATTTTTTGCATTGTTCACTTAAAGAGCAAATCCTGTCCTTTTATTTGAAATGTTTTAAGGATCAAATGTTCTGAGCTAGAGATGTAATGTTAAATTAGGCATGACCATGTTGTTACCCTAAGAAAATCTACCCTGACTAAAAAAAAAATAAAACCAAAAACCAAAACCAAACAAAAATCCAAAACAAAAGAAAAAAAAACCCAAAAAAAACCAGTTTAGGTATGATTAGAGGTTTAACTTTTGGCTATAAATTTTCTCTAAGTTTGTGCCTACCCTGCAGGTGCTTTCACCTTTTACTCAAAAAGATCTCCTTTGAAACAGATCTGTGTCTTGTCTGTCCCATTCTAGTTTTGAACATCTACACTGAAATCAATGAATCTCCATCACTTTCAGTCTCAGAGGAACTTTTTACAGGATGGGAGGGCAAAGCAGACTGAGGAAAGAAAGCTGCAGGAAAGTAAAGGTGGTTATCAAAACCTGGTGAGAGAGAGACAGAAAAACACAGTAGTAAACATCCATAGAAAGAGAATACTTGGGCTCCAGTACAGACAGAGGTGAAAGCCAGATGCTAAAGATGAAATAATAATTTGAGACTGGTAGAGAGAATAAAGAATTTCCAAGGTGGAAGGGAGGAGAGGTAAAGGTGAGGCGAGGAGGAGGGAATATTTTTTTCTTCTCTTAACAAATGAGCACCGCATTTTAGAGTGAGAATAGAAAAGCTATGAATATCACAACATTCTTGCTCTCAGGAAACAAGCATAAATTGTAAAGCCCTGTGGTAAAGAAATATATAAATTACCTATTCCCTCCTATGCTCAGAGGAGATGTCTTCCTCTCAATCTTACAAATACTATTTTAGGCACAGTTTCCTATTATGTGGTCTATTTCTATTTGAGAGCATTGTAACATATATAATATCTGTGTCATTTAGATGCATGGTCTGATCACAGGAAAGAAAGTGATATTAGCCCTACATCACAGGACATAAGAAAAGTCACCAAATGGTTTTTATAGAGTGCCCACTGGTCTCAAAACTGAGCCTTGAACTGAGTAAACAGACAAAAAAATACTATGCAGTTGCTCACAACTGTGAGAAGTCTAGTGTCGGGATTTTTGTAGAATAAGCTGGGTTGGTTTTTTTTGCTCACCTTAGGAGATGAGCAGTAAAATTTTAGTGCACCAAGCTGTCCTCTCAAAATGTCCCTGCCTCAGAGAAGAGTCAGCAGAATAAAACATTTGCTACTGTCTCAACCATTGCCAGTCACGGTGCAATTATTTTGATTACATTGCTTAGAAAAGTAGGCTTGTGTTACCAATGTCAGCCGGAGCTCCTGGGCTGCTGAGATATTAAGCAGACACTTATCTCTGCTGAGTTTGCTTATGCTTAGAGTTGGGAATCTACAGAAAAGGAAAACAAAAATTTAATAAGGTAGAAAGGAAGGCAGAAACAGTAATGTTTTAGTCAGTGATGAATACTGAGAAAGCCTTGCATTTTATCTGTGGTTAGAGATGACCTCTCTGCCACAGGAGGAGAAAGCTGACAGCTTTTCAGGTCATCCTTAATGTGACCCCACCTTGCAGTCTTCTGTCTTCCCCACTGCATACATTATAGCTTGAGTTCAGAACAGTATTTCATTCTACCTGCTTGTGGGTCTAAATTCAGAGTCTGTGTCTTATGATGAAACCTGTGGCTGTATAGTAGCATAAAATCATGGAGAAGGATGGGACATTAGAAGGTCATCTAATCAGCCTCCTGTTCTGAGGCCTTTTCTTCCAGGCATTCAAAGACAGGGAAACTACAAGCTCTGCAGGAACCCATTCCAGTGTTTTATTTTTTAGAAGGGAAGAAGAAACCTGAAGTGCTTTTTCCCTAATGTCTGATCTGGTACTTCCTGTAGTCTACTTAAACTTTTATTTGCCCACAATACCAGCAATTCAATGTGGTCTGCTTCTTCATAGATGCTTTTATGTATTTGAAAATATGATCATCTTCTCCATTAGTCTTCTCCTCCTTCATTTACATAGCCTGTATTTTTTTCAATCTTTCCTTATAGGCCTGTCTTCTGTAGGTCTCTCATCAGTTTTGTTTTGTGTTTTGACCTTTCTTCACTTGATTGAAAGGGACAAATTATGCAAGCCAGCTTAATTTGAACTGTGCCTAATTGAAATGCTTGCCCTCACAACCATAGAGGATTTCACTAGTTATCAATAATCTAAAAAATAAGTTAGTTATGTGTGTTTCATGGGAAAGCAGCTCTGCTCATGTACTGAAAGCTAAATTAAGATTGAAGCAGTTTACCGATTTATTAACAAAATGTAATTAACTGACAATAAATGAACTACATGTAGGACCAGTATCATGCCACATCAGTTAACCCATGATACTAGATGTTAACTAAATGCTAATATAGATTTAAAGACTTATGAGCATATTTCTGAACAATAACATTAATTATAACTAATCTCAAAATATTCTACATGCCCATGCACACAATTTAACCAATGTTCCCTGCCAGACTCCAGGCCCTGTGTGTGACTCCAGGCCCTGTGTCATCAGCACACTCCCTTTCTATGAAGAGAGAGGAGATTCCCCAACTGCACAGCCCTCCTGTGAGACATTTGAATGTCCCAGCTCTGTGTGTACTTCTGCTGCTTCCTATTGTCTGGTGATGCACATGCAGGCAAGGGATCATCTCAGGAACGCTGACATACTTCCCCACATATTGGTTACCTACTTGCTGCACACTACACTCTCTAAACACATATATATGTATAAAAAATACTGAGTTGGAAGGGACTCACAAAGAATCATCACTCCTGGCCCTGCACAGGATATTCCAAGATGAACACCTGGGATGCCTGAGAGCATTGCCCAACACTTCTTGAACTCTGTCAGGCTTGGTGCTGTGACCACCTTCCCTGGGGAGCCTGTTCCAGTGCCCAACCACCCTCTGGGTAAAGAACGTTTTTCTAATATCCGTTTTTCTAAACCTCCCCTGACACAACTTCAAGTCATTCCCTTGGGTCTTGTCACTGCTCACAAGAGAGGGGGTTTTTGCCTGCCCCTCCTCTTCCCCTTGTGGGGAAGCTGTGTAGAAAGTCATAAGGTCTTCCCTCAGACTCCCTGCTGGCCTTGCTTGTGCGGGCTGCTTCTGGTGACCATGAGGAGGCTGCATCATCAGTCCTGGGCAGAGACTGTGATGGGATGACTGCCACCAGTGTCAAACAAGAGGCTGAATGCTGCTTTTTTTTTTTTTTTTTTCCAGTCCAGAGACTCTTTCCTCGGTTACAATTCCCATTCTGTTTATACACACACCCACACACACCCACACACACCCACACACATGCACATGTATATCTGTCTGTCTATCTATCTATGTATCTATCCATCTAATCTATTTTTCTAACATGACATCATCTTTGTTTCAGAAGTCACTTTGTAACTCAGAGGTTACTTTTTGATCTGTCAGGCAAAGGTAGATGCCTGCCAAGATGTTTTTGTATTCAATTCACCCACAGCACTTACACTCATATTCTTATTTTAATAAATGTTTTTATCCAGGACATTTGCCAAGAGTGAATGAAGTGAGTACTCCCACACATGTTTTTGAATTTCTGACCCATTGGTCACTAAATATACATCAATGAACTAAGGCTTATCTTGCAGATTTGGAAAATTTTAAATTTTAAAAATTTTGTTGCTACTTCTCTCTTCACCCTCTGCCTGAAGTTATGTAAATAAAAGCATCTGTCCTTAATATCCAGCTAAGATGCTTCAAATAACTTTCTTGGGTCCAGCTACTAGGCAGAATCAAATAAAATTATATAGATTTAATAAGTAATGAAGGAATAAAATACTTTCAGGGTTTTTAATAAAACAGAAACAGTCTGGGCAAGATAATTTTAAACCATATTCTGATATTTAAATGACTGTGTATACTGCTGGCCACTGCATGTTGTTTCAAATTGTAAGAAGATCACCTTAAAGAAAGCTTGAGGTGAAACCCAGTGCTGGCTGTTGAAGCAAAATACGTGATTCACAACCCATGTCAATACTAGTCACAGTTAGAAAAATCTTGATTTATTTAACTCACAGATCTCTCTCTTTTCAGACTCAGAACATGTATCGTCGTCACTAGATAATTAGGGCAGTCTTATCCAAAAGAAGAGGACAGGGAAAAGCTACAAATGATGACAATGAAACATGCAATGACATTTGAATAGTTACCATTACCAAATCAGTAAGAAAAGAAGAAAGAGGAAGAGGAATAATCAGTCCTTTTATCATTTGTCAGAACTTGGAGAATTATCATGTGTAGGCTGCTTATTGTGATTGAAAGGGCATATGGTAAGGAGCGAACTTTTCTCCCATTCTCATATTCTTGAAGGTCACATTGTCCTGTAGGCTATAGAAGGATAGAGTGCTTTGAATTTGTAGTTTAATAATCAAATTTAGTCTGCAACCTTAGTGTTGCAAATTATCTGTATGCATTTTTAAGAAAATACATCTAAATATTAAGATGCAAATGCAACAAAATAATCTATAAGTTTAAAAAAAAACATCTGAAAAGAACAGCGATGTTTTTCACTGCCCTATTATGGGTTCCCACATCTTCAGAGTAGGAATGGTAAGGAAGAAGCCAAAAACCACTCTTTACCATTACCCTACCTTGAACAGTTTAGAGTATCAAGGGCACTGAAGATTAAAGGACTGGCATTTTCTTGGATCTCCTCAAAGACTCTTGACATAAATGACTACAAGGAGAATTAACCTTCTGGGGAGCTGGTCTTCAGTGAATGTGCATCAACAGGAGAACTGAAGCCAGTCAGAAGCTACACCATCAGTGTGTGAATGTTGAAATTGGGAGCGCACTGATATGAGGATTTAAATTCAGCTTGGAAGAAAAAAAAATTAGAGAAACCTACCATTTGTTCAGCAATGGATATCACTGCTTCTTGTGTTTGCTCCAGGAGATTCAGGCAAAACTTTTCCATCCAGATATTTTCCATTGAGAAGCTTTCTTGCATCAAAATTTCCTAGAGGAGAAAGTAACTTCTTGTCCTTCAGTTTGGAGGTTAATTAGCCTACATAAATCCCCTATTTATTTCCGGAGATGCGTGAGTTTCCTGACAAGTGTCTAAGTAAATACTAAGTAAAGGTCTTATGCTCTGTGTGATGAATTCATATTTTCCTAAGCAAGATTATTTCATCAATGTAAATTAATATCAATTTTACTTAAGGAAATTTACCCAAGTGCCTAAACCTCAAATATAGAGTAAGTAGTCTCATAAGATACTGGATATTTTTGGATCCAGTTGTAAATTCAGCTCAGTGCTAATGAAAATCAGACTAGAAGTTGTAAGTTTTAAAGATTATTTAGATATTTCTTTACTTAATTATGAGCTCAGTGTTTAGGTAACTTGCAGTATTAGGATCAGTGTAGTTAAATTTTAACATCCAAAGTTAATATATTTAACATTAAATTCTTATATTCTAAGCAATAATAGATGTAAAATACATATATTCATATAAAAATGTAAAAAGTTGGTTGGATACGAATCAAAGGCCTATTAGCATTAAAATTTTACTTTTGGCCTGATTCTTTCAATTATGTTTATTTGAACAATGAAATAGTCATAATAGATAGACTGCTGAAGTTCAGAAAATGTACTAAAGCCTCTCAGAATGCTTTTGAATTGCCTGTGCAGTCTCTGTGAAGAATCTGAGACTGTTGTTGCTTTGTGTTTTTTTTTATAAAGTTCTTCATTAAAATGGCTTCAGTGATACATGACTTCCACTGATAGCTTCTTCTTGAGATAGCAAATCACTACTTGTATTGTGCATAGATATGTTAAAATACACATGGATACACGCACACACATTTATAGAAAGCAGTTGCCTGAATGTTCCCAAGGTGAGAACTCTGATAACACAAGGCAAAACTCAGTTACCTCTTGCAGTGCATGGTAGTATTTGTGTGTTTTATGGAGGTGGCAAGGGGATGCCTTTGAACAACAGATTTTAAGTGGTTGATTTTATTATTTCTCAGAGGAATAAGAGCTCTTGGTCTGTTGCTGTGTATCCTGGAAGTGTGCTGCAGCATCAGGAGTTATCACCTCCTGCAGTGATGGATCTGTGCTATTTTTTCCAGTTCTTCAATTAAGCCAGAGCCAGAAATGAAGCTGCTGGAAAGACACTGAAAGATGCTCAAAGTTGACCAGGACAGTTAAATGAAGAGTAGCATTTCTTTTTCAGTGTGGATTTGAATCACAGTAAAATCTGAAACAGAGCCCACTAAAGTGAGCTGAGTTTCTTCTGTTGTCCTCCATGGCATTCGCCTCATCATCCTTAACATTTTGGCATTATGAGAAATAGCTCCTTTAATAGGTTTCATGTAATTAGCATACAGAAATCTGTCCCTTGTGCAGTTTTCTTTTATACTGTGGAATAAAGGTGGCTTATGGAATGGTCATGGGGTGAATGACAACTTAAGTTTATTATACTATAAATAAATAATAGCTGCAATCTTTAAGACAGAAAAATGGCAATTATTTCTTAGCCCTGTGGGGTTAGCACTCATTATGTACAGCATTTCAGAGCTCTTGAATTCTATGGCTAGTAAAGAAGGAAGGGTAAATTACTTCACAAACAAGTGTTATATTTAAATGCATATAACTTTCATTTAAAATACTTTCTTACAAGCTGTCTGCTCTCGGTAAGGGAAAATTCATGCAGGAGATAAACAGCTGGATAAATGTAATGCAAGTGACAGCAAAGAATTACATTTCAACTGTGGTCTTTTGTGAATAGATATTTAGTGATAGTGGAGGAATTGTTAACTTTTTCAGAGGTAATATAAAGTTTATCTTGGTGTTCTCCATATCTAAAATTGCTGTGAGTGAACTTGTACTATGATATAAGTAAGAAGAGCCTAAGAGGATAGTAATATTTACTGTCTCACATGCCAGCTTCCAAATACTAGTTTCTATGCATGGCTGTAAATTTAATTAGCCAGACAATCTTGAACAAATAATTTCCCCTCTCTGCCCATTTATCTTCCCACCATTTTTTGTTAGAACATGTATTTATTTAACTATGACATCTAAAGTGCCTGAAATAAGCACTTAGCCCTCATCTCCGGTGGTGTCTTTGGGCATAAATGGAAAAATTAAGACCATGACTGCAAGAAATTGTATTTCACTGAGTTCATAACTGCTTGGAGAAATAAGATCTACTTTTCTCAAAGTGCTTGCTTGCCTGACACCAGAATAGGGAACTGAAGAAACTCAGTGATTAAAACAAACAAACAAACAAACAAACAAACAAACACAAACAAACAAGCAAACAAACAAACAACAAAAAAAACCCTTTGGTCTTGTTTTCCTCAAAACAGTGACACTAAAATGGGGTTATATACTTCCCTGATGGAAGATTTTTGGAGCTCAGACAGCTGCAGAAGGTGAGCTGGGTAGTGCTGCTGACCTTTTGGCCCTGGTACAGTGAAAGCCAAGGGAGAGATAAACTCAAGGCAAGTGGAGATATTGTGTCTGGTTACTCCAAGCCTCTGATTCTGACCGTTCTGACAAGGGAAAATGTAACAAGGACTTTGCTGGCGAAAGAGATAAAAAGGACATTACTAGTGTAAGAAGAATAATCCTAAGAGTGTTTCTAAAGGGGACCAGGGCAAAGGGGTCGGAGTGGAAAATTTTGTATGAACGTAATAACCTATAAATACTGGTAACTTGTGTAATAAACTGGCTTTGCCTTGCTGGCATAAGCAGAGTCCATGTCTGCTGATCCCCACAGAAGATGAATTTACAATGTAAGAAGTAGTCAGTACTTAGTCAAGCTGGGACAACCTCATCTGCTGGTCCACACCTGGAAAAGATGCACATGGAGAGACTAGAAAAGACGAAAGATGAAGTTAGGCTGAGAGGCATCCAGTTGCAAGAAGAGTGTTTGGAATTATATGGAAAGGTAAATGTTCAATTCTAGACACTAAAATTCTAATCCTTTAATATGTATTGTTGGTATGCACAATCATATATAAGCTTATCTTTTCTTTAGGAATCCTAAGTTATACTTGTAATACCATAAAAAATTTCATGAGTCAAATTAGCAAGATAGCTAAAAACAAACCTGGAGGAAATTTTGTTTTGTTTTAAGATTTGTATTACACTTACCTGAATGTTCTTAGCAAACTTTTAACATGAAATGGAGCTAAAAAGAACCCCAAACAGATATCTAAAACAAATATTTATAACTCTGACAATCTTTGTTTTATCCCCCAAATTGCAAAGAAATTAGAGATTATTACTTCCAAAAGATAGGGAGAAAAATTGGTAGAGGAATGGCCAGTCTTTTATGTGTTAGAAAGGGATAATGACGTCTTTTCAGTGTTCTTTTCTGAATAATGACAGCATAATTCGCTTTTTTGAAGGGAAGGTAAATCTCATTGCACTTTCTAATTGAAACATTCTGTGTACTTTTACTCAATAAGGAGCACTCATCACTAAGACAAACATTTGAGCCTTCCTTTAGTCTTAATGGTACAAGCACAAAAGTAGCATTTGACTATGATTTGTACCAGTTTTTTTCTTGGAATTTTGTTGTCTGGACATTTCTTGGGGAACAATCAACTGCAATGTTTAATGAGTAGAATAAAATTTTGCCTCAATATAATGGTGTCCTTACAGTGGAACAGCTGGAAATTCAAGTGTGAAGATTTCCCATATATTTTTTACCATAAGTATAAGCAGAAACTATCTTTGTGACCTTGCAAATGTATCATCCTAAATCTTTGTCGAATACTGCTGCAGAAAGGTTATCTTTGAGTCATCAAGGTACTATCTCCCTCCTTGGCCTTCGGAAAAGCCAGAAGGCAAGTGTTGCTTAATTTGAGGTCTCTTGGGGAAACCATGATGTGGTCCATGTAAGGTACATTTTATGTCTGTCTTCTTTTTTCAAATTGGATTGCTCAGTTCTTTAGTGTTCTTTGTAAAGCTCATTGCAAAGGAGAAACCTTTCAAATCTCTTCTTTTGTTGCTTCTATTATAAAAGTCCTTAGAATGTTCAATTCTCCATTGGAAACATGGGAGTTTAGCCATGCCACTGCTGGGAAGTACATCATTAACTCAAAAAAATCAATGCATCAAACCTGAGATACATGTCAAACTTCACTGCTTAAGGCAGTAAATAGGAATTGCTGAGGGGAAGCATGTATCTCAAATTCAAGTGAACATGGAGGGGAAAGCAATTTGTAGCTCAGAGAAGTCCCCTTTTGAACAGACATAGCTTTTGGGGTACCATAGGTAGACTGCAGAGCTTGATTCCCTCTATTGCTTGTTAACTCTTACCTCATGAATTATTTTTTACACAATGGCCTGTGCATTGTGGACATGTAAATTCCAGGGTTTTTTTGACTATATTATCTGGGGAAAACAGGGTATCTAGTAGGTAAATGAGGGAAATTATTCTCCTAGAACTCACCACTGAAATTCCAGCTCCTAGGTACATCTTTGAATCAAAGGCACACGGAGTAAAGGGACTCAAGTCTCCTGTCTCACAGTCTTGACTCAAGAAAACCTTACCAAATCTACTTGCTCAGACAGGAACTTCATAGCTGATAGCAATGAGTAAAAAGCGAGAAAAGATGGTATGAATCCTCATTGCTTCCCTCTTATGCAATAGTATTTCCTAAGGCCATGATTTCTTAATCATGTTCGTGCACAAACTGATGTAAAGGAAAAAAGCAATGACATAATTCACAATGCAAAAAGCTGATTATGCTAGATTGGAGGCCAGAGTGAATTGCTGAGCTGAAGGCATATCAGTCTCTGTGGCTGGTATAAAACAAAACAAATAAAAAACCTTAACAATATTTTTCAAAGCATTTTATGCAACATGTACATTGTACCTTATTTTATTTTTTCCCCTTTTCTTCCCTGTCCTGTCTAATCTGGAAATCAAAATGTTATATAAAAAACTCAAAACATTATCAAGGTAGGTCCCAAGAGCTCCACTGCTAGAAAACATTTGTCTTGCAGATCTTAGCGGATGTTGTCAGCTAATATTGAACAACTTTTGGCTCACGCATCAGTTAGTTCTAGTCTTCACTCAGATTATGGAACTGAGACTATAGAATCTTTAGTTTTAGTTTTGATGGCAAATTTAAACATAAGATTTACAATATCAAACTCACACCAATTTTCAGGGTTTATTTTTCATTTCAAAACCAAACATCCTAGTTTAAAGTTCTGCTACAGAGGATCTGTCTTCCATCTTTTTATATTCCTCTGTATTTCAAATGTGCTAATGTGTTTCTCACCTTTTCATTAAAAAAAAAATCTTGTTCTGTACTATTAGAGAAACATCAGATGATTCTCAAATAGAAATAGTAGAATTCAATCTATAATTTTTAATAATGCATTCCAGACACAGAGATTATTATCTATGAATAAAAAAAAAGTAAGTCCTGTATTCTGTAGACCAGCTCTTAATTCTGTTTTTAAAATCAAATAATTCTGTGTGTGGTCACACTCACTTTAAACAAATACTGACTATTCTGTGAGACAGATCAAATCACTATTAATAAGAAAACATAATGGTAACTGTACACTAAGAGCACTGTGAAGATGAATGTTTCAAAGTATTTCTAATGGACCATGGCTTTTTTTACCTATATATGTTAAGAAAAATTATAAAACTCTTAAATTCATACAGTCATTCCAGAGATACAAAGGAACTATGTAAATGGTGATACATCTTCTGATAACGATGGCAAACTCATTAGTGTACTGTGATATCCATTATAGGGAACATCATACAGATGAAAGCTATTAAATGAGAAAATGGTCTTGACTTCTGTCTCAGTAAAGGAACTATGATTTATTACTCAAACTAATATAAGTAAAATGAAGGGTAAGTTGTACTTATGATGTATAGTGTGGAAGTTCTAAGCCTTGCTTAAGTATAAGCCAGCACTTTGCCAGGTGCTTCAATGATAGAGTAACTGTATAGTCCAGGAGGCAGTTTCAGCCCCAGCACATTTGCTGACTGACAAAATTCTATTGAGCAGGATAAAAATGCAAAGAATGGAAGAAAGAAAGTGCTGGCAAATGGGACTGCATGTGACATCAGCAACCTGACAGTGTAATTGCAAATCTTTACCCTTTAAAGAGCATTAAAAATGCTCAGTGCAGTGCAATAGCTTTAAAATCAGAAACTTATGAAGTTAGTTTAGTCTAACAGCAATTTCTCCATTCAGGAAAAAAAATGTTTTCTTCCTTATTTCTTTACCTATTATCCTACTCCCTGGAGTCTGGAATGATGTCTAGTGATTAGATATCACCAGCTTGTTACTGCCTTTCTTTTATTTTGCTTATGATATCAGTATAAGGAGGTTTTTCTGCTGACTGTCCTTCCTGCTGTTCTCTGAGTGGCCAGTAGAAAACATCTGGTACTCAGATTCTCATCTTACACTGTCATGCATTATGTGCCTCTTTCCTCTCACATTAGATACTTGAAAAATCATTCTTTCATTTCCTGAGTACTTTCAAAATGTTCACCATCTCAATAAATGAGGCATTTATCTACAGTACTTATGCAATACGTGCCAGTCAATATGATGTTGCTTTTTCTCATTATCAGGTCTGGAATTTCAGTGGGTTGTAGAACCTTGTTCTTTAATCTTTCACTTTCCATTTTCTACACTAATTATAATCTCTATATATGGCAACTGAGCTATCAAACATCACCATTAGTTGCACACTCTGTGCTGAGGTTTCAGTCAACCTATACCTAGATATGCAGACTTTATCAAGATTTTTATACAGGTTGTGAAACTAGCTTTAAAATCTTCTGAGATTGCTGTTCAGTGCTTATTTAATAAAAAATCAGTCTTGCACAAACCCATTTCTCTCTATCATATTTTTATAGGGAAATCATCTTTTGTGTCCCTTCCCTCTTGATCTTGTCACTTCCTTCAGGATCTGACAAATCCTAAAATGCAATTTTTAATTCTCTTTTCCAGCCCACTCTGTTGCATTCCTGAATACAGATGAATTATCTCCAGGCCTCGAGAAACGGATGCAAAGATTTTTATGTGTTGGTAAGCATCTGTGGGCTGCTTGAGAGGCTGTGTCCTGCTGGATATACATGGCATTCTTTATGACTGCTCAGTTGCCTTACTCTCACCTTGCAATGCCATGCATACGTGTAGAAGAACTGTAAAGTCATCAGCAGCACTTTTCAAAAGTGTCATTAAAGGTTTTCTAATGGCTCATTATCAAAGTACTTATCCGTCTCCTTTAATTGTGAAGTCCTTCCATTCCGAAAAATCCACAGCAAGGGACTCCTCTAGTAGCCGAGTGTTTTCTCCTCTTTAGCTGTCAAGGGCCTAAGCAGTACAAGCTACTAGCTGTGCTTCAATACTGTCCTGAAGCATTCTCACACTCTTATTAAAGCAGTTTTCTGTAGCACGGTCTTGGTTACCAGTTTTCTTCACTTTGTCAAATGCCTTCTTGTGGGTTTTTGGTCATTTTCCATGCTGTTTCAGTGTTCACATATTCTCTTTAAGACTCACAGACCTCAACAGGATAGCAACAGCAAAACCGAAGAGAGAAAACACTGTTCTTAAAAATTCTAGGGCAGTCTGTATATTCTTTGACCTGGTCTCACTCTTAGAGGCAGTAATATTCACAAAGTTATCCCTAAATATAACAGAACAATACCATGCACATGCAGATGGTATATGCATGTTCATATACACTGATTTGATACCATGTCTTTCTGTTCTCCTTGTCCAGGTTTCACATTGGTAAAAGCACTATTCAAGACCAGTCTTTGCTATGAATAAAGACTTAAAGATTTGCTTCTGTTCTGTAATACTTCTATTCTGTAATACTTCTGCAATATTTCATAGTCCAACTTTTATGTAAGTGTACATCACAGATTATTTTTACATTTGCCTTATTTCTTCATATTTAATGCTTTTATTTTGCAATAATGATTCTGACATATTTGCAATTATGAACTTCTCCATTTCTTAGAAAAAGTTTTTTGCTTCTCTCCTTCACTTTCATTAGCATGCAACTCATTGTGATAGATCATCTATGGAATCAATAGATCTGAGTGAAGCAGTACTTAGAGTATGATACAAAATGTTTATGGAGAAAACACGACAATTCTGAGAATATGCCATCTCTAGGTTTAAATTTCATGGTTTGGTCTGTTTTTTGGTTTTTTTTGGGTTTTTTTTTTCTTTNGTTTGGTTTGGTTTGGTTTGGTTTTTCAGTTCATTTGTTTTTCTAGCTCTGGTACCATGGGGATTAACACCCACTGACAGGTGGCTTGCATTTAAGGCATCTCCTGAACCTTTTTGTGTTGCTTAGTTTCACCCAGAAAGATGAAAAAGCAATGCATCCAACGGCCTATGTGGACTTCTCTATAAAATGGCTTAAAACACAGTAGGTATTATTATGGGTTAATTTCAAAAGCACAATTCAAATCCCAGTGGATATACTAATGTAGGTACATCCACTGAGGAAAAGTAAACAAACAAAAAAACCTCAAAATGGAACAAAAAAAGGCACTATTCACTACCCTCAAAGCTGCTGTTTTCAGTGTGGGATTTTGTCTAATGCCACATAAATATCTCATAAGTGACAGGACAAGAGGAAATGGCTTTAAGCTGGAAGAGGGTTTGGGTTAGATATTACAAAGAAATTCTTTACTGAGGGTAAGGGTGGTGAGACACTGAAACAGGTTGCTCAGAAAAGTTGTGGATGCCTCTGTCAGAGACTAAAATATTATAGTTTATGACTTAAACATTTTCATTAAGGACTTATAGCAAAACTGTATTACAAAAGCTGCAAAGAACACCACCACACCCTGAATGGGGCTCTGAGGGGCTATACACCCATTCACTGATGAAGATAAGACAAAGTAGCAACTCAGGGCTGGGAACATTTGCAAAACACAAGCCTAATTCCTTCTGGGAGGAGACCATAGCTGTCAAATACCAGGGCTATCAGCTTCCAGGCTCCTACAGCTCCTCGCAGCAAAGGGTTGAGGGAGAGAGACTTTGGGTGTTTTGGAAAATCTCAGGTCAGAGGCAGTGATCACCCATCCTTCCCTGTGCAGAGAAGCCCAGCTGTGGGGGCTTTCTCTTAGGCAAAAGCTTATCCACAACAGAGGGGGTAACACAGCCCATGAAAGGCCCTCCCAAAGGATTCCCCAGACCCTGCACCAGAGCACTACAGCGTGATGCAACAGATCCTCAGTGTTGCAAGGGACAGTGTCAAACTGGTCCCCTGCAAGGGAGGCACATATGTGTTCCCACCTGGCCCAAAGTGTATATTAATCCATGAAATTCTATACTCTTTGGCATGTGGCAGCGTGTGGTGGCGTGGCGTGTCATGGTGCAGCCATGGTGGGGGACCCTCACCACCAAGATGACCAAATGGAGGGGAGCATTGTTGGGACCCTCGGATGGGTGATATGTTTCCACATAACACCTGTCACTCTCTCCCTGTCATCCCAACCCCATACCCACTTCTTTGTCTATTTCTTTCTTTTCTTCTTTTATCTTTCTTTCTCTTCGAACCTTTTACTATTAAATAAAACATTTCAATCTTTTGGCACCAACATCTAACCTCATTTGGTTTTAATCTCATTTTTGGGTATAATTTGAACTTTCAAAGTTCATTTTTTACACACAGAGACATAGCTTTCTTTGCTTCTCTGTTAAAACTGGATTGCAACAGCCTCATCTCTGGAAGTGCGCAAGACCAGGTTGGGTGGGACCCTGAGCAACTTGGTCAAGTGGAAGACGTCCATGCCTATGGCAGGAGAGTTGGAAGCAGATGATCTTTAAGGTTCTTTCCAAGACAAACCGTTTTATGATTCTATAATTCTATAAAAAGGAATCAATCCCCAAGGTGTGTACTGTGACACACCACTCTGGAAGGGAACAAATAGTGGCAAAGCAACCTAGAAGCCTTATTACTGATTAATATTTTTTAACATGGCTGTCTAGGTAAGAAAATAGCACAGAAGACAACATATCTGATATAAAATTAATAGGACAAAATTTTTTTTTACTAACAGACCAAGACAGAATTAAGTGTTCTCTGAATCTTCTTTTGCCCAGACCACACTACATATTTCTTCATGCTAATTTCCCGGTGTTTTTCAACAGCCCTGCATCCACCTGTGATTCACACCAAAGTATGAACATTTTCCTAAGTACTTGGTAGGTTTTATAGAAGCGTTGCTAGAAAAAAAAGGAGTTGGGTTAGCGCTGAGAAGGATTACAAAAATGAGTGGTTCACAGGAAATTGAACTCTAAGATGGATAGGTTAGAACTGGATTGGCATTCTAGGAGCTAAATAGTTAAATAAATCACTAAAAGCCTTGCTTTTGACTTTTGGTACTTAGTTTCGCATAAGAAATTTGAAATTTCCTTTTTCCTTTAAAAAAGTAAAATATAACTCAAGAGACAAATAAATAGTCTTAATAAAGGATTAATACTCTTTAGCTAAAGGAATTCATCAAGAGGTCAGTCAATCCAGATACAGGCTAAGTTTCATTTTTCTTCAAAAATTATGAATCTCCATCTGTATATGATAAGTGGCATGCTCTGCAGTGTAAGCAAACGTTTTTTCCCAATCAGAATCCACCTTTTCCCCAAAGAAAGTTGCATCATTTCAATTCTAAGTTATTTGTCAATATTTGGAGGAAGGGCAGGAAAAACCTCTTAGAATTTTATATTTTTAGCAAAAAACCATTTCAGGATTCATGCATATTTCTAAGATACAGTAAGGAAAGATAATATTCTTCTAGTTCTTAAATAATCCATGTACATTTCTTTTCAGACTGAAGACCTTTATTAACTGAAGTGAACATATAATACATGTCTTCAGGCAACATATATTATACATTCAATTACTGTAGTTTAAGCTAAAACATCAAGATTAAGCTCTCCAAAACAGCCTAAGGGATTTAATCTCATTATATTCAGGATGAAGAATTTCACTGGGATCTGGGTCCCTAACTCCCTTAGGTGTGTTTAAAATATTAGTCAAAATTCCCATTTTATGAATATGAGTTAAAAATTACCTTAATGGATCTAAGTTTATTGCTTATGTAGTTTCTAGGTCAAATCTGATGAATTATAATTTGAATTACCTGCTTTAATGTCAGCTAACTATTCAATTGGCCTTTTTTACCTCTACTAGGATACTTTGTGAAAATTGGATATCCAACAGGATTAAATGAGATGAAGGTAAACTACAACTTCACCTCAGATACTTTTGCCATTTACTGACACTCAAATACACTAGAATATAGTTAGGGTAATTGTCTTGTCTTGAATTAAATATAGGTAATATATTTTAAATTAAATTGATATTTTAAATATTAAATCTGTAAAAGTCCCTGGAAAAATGATAATGTCTAAAAATCAGGTATTCTAGTAAATATGTGAATGTAGAATAAATCACTAGTTCTTAGTTTTTCATTAATTGCACTGATCAACTTCATTAGAAAAGTTAATACGTATTGTTAGTGCCATGACTATACGGTCTATATATTAAAAAGGCTCCTGTGCTGTCACTTGTTTATTGTTACTTGTGCAAAGGTGAATGGGGAGTGACTTCTGATGTAAGCAACAGAGAAGGATGAAACCAGTCTGCAGCCTCTATACCTGTGGAAGCACAGGGTGAGCCCAGAAAAGGAAGATGTTGAGCAGTGAACAAGCTCATCCCATTTCTGACATCTGAGCCAGAATTTAGGTCCCATATGGTAATGACATTTGATAACTCTCCTAGTCTTTAAATATCTTTAATTTTTTACCCCCATGTCATTAAAAATAGTTCTCTTGTAAGCAGAAGCTCTTCTGTGGCAGACAATTCCTAAGCCTTATTGACAGATAAATTTGAAGACCTTTTACTTTTATTAGAAGATAGATTCTAATCAAGAAAGGCAATGTTCACAAGAAAATCAAAATGCAGAGGAAAATACTTTAACTAAACTCTTGATAAACTCTTAGTCTTGTAAGAACATATAAGAAATGGTAAATGTTGACATTATTGCAGAATGGAAGACAGATATTAGCTAGTAGATGTGGTTCAGGAATAATTAGTTAGGGCATATCTTACTGTAAAGATAAAATTTAGGTTACCAGTTATAGTGTCATTATATGTAATATTTTTCCACCACTGCAATCAGTCTTGGAGATGTTCATAGATAAAAAACATAGAAACCTGAAATTTCAGATTTATCAGAAAGTTCTCTTCTGATCTGACAGACTAAAACATACTAAATGTAATTTGTCATCAAAGGCTCAGATACTGAGGTACCACGTACTGATCATGAAAATTAATGTAGCTTTTATTGCTAAAGGTAATTATCAGAAAATTATACTTCATTTAGTCTGTATACTGAATAAAAGCTTTAGGAAACGTTTCGTATCACAGTATACCCTTTTAGCAGCAAAAGAACTGAGTGCAACTAACCTAACCTGTCCCAAATGGTAATAGGTTTTCCAGTTTCTATGAATAAAAAATGTGATGAAGTTGTAATAAATATAATTGTAACTTTGATTTACAAGCTGTTTAATGTTCATTAAGGTCTAATTCAAATGTTTATATTATTTTCACTTATTTTTTAGTGAAGTAGTTCAGTTTATTCCAAATATAGGATGTTGGTAGTTATCCAGAATAGTATTTAAAAAAAAACAAAAAAAAACCAACCAAATTCAGCTTGATCAGACATGCTAAACAAGGTGCTTGTTTAGAGCGATGCCTGTGAGAGGCTACCTGGAACAGAGGCTAGACAGTGTTAAAGAAATAAAGTAGGTATTTATTAAAAGCCTTCAAAGGATAAACCTTTGAAGAGAGGGCAATACAAGAGCCCAGCCATGGCTCTGCCCAAGAATGGACACAAGATGGATGATTGGTCACAAATTTTCACACTTTTATAAGTTTTGGTCTGCTTACATATTGGGGTTAACTGTCCAATTACAGCTTCAAGTGATGAAGTCCCATCCTCCCAGATTCCTCTCCTGAATTTGCTGTTTACACTTTTTGGGCCTGAAGCTGCAACAGTGTCTTTGGTTCTCAGCCTGGAAAAGAATTGTTTTGTCTAAACTGTGAAGAGAACTTGTTAACCCTTTAGATGAAGTTCAGAGCTGCACACCAATGCAATACAAAATCTGAAAAATATAAAGGCTAAAAATTAAGGCATCAAGAAAGATTTTAAAGTGATGCTGTTGACATGTCATTGGGACTTGATCCTGGACAACTATTCCCCATATTTTCTTATCTAGAGTGAAACAATTGCGATGTTTTAAATGTAGACACAATATTTGTGAGAAAACTATAGCTTTCATTCTCAAAAATTGTCACATAATTAATAGTCCATCACAATGTTAGCACCTCAAACAATTAGAATGCTTTATCTGTTCAATAGGGAATATTATAATTCAGGACAAATGCCTAAAAGGCCAGTTACCCAATGGAGTATTTACTCCATTTCTGGGAAGACATTCACTATGCTCACAGTAAAGGACATTATATCAAAATTATCAGTTACATCGTAGTTGAAGTCCACTGCTTTGTATTTTCTGAAGCTTTGTTCACCTTTGTTTTTGTTATGGAGACTGAGGTGTAGTGTTTTCCCTCCATTTTCGGTCATAGAAACAGTGACATGAATGTGATTAACTTTAAGCACTTTTAGTTTAACATCATGTGACACATTTTTTACTGTAGTATTACAACTACCTTATTTTTTTTTCTGTCTCAGTTTTATAATTCTAACTGCTTTCCAGAAATGTGCAGGTGAAAGAACTCCCTTCTATTCACCGACTTTCTGAATAGAGCTGGTAATTCTCATGTCTAGATGTAATTTTTTTTTATTAATCTTTTCCTGTCACCTGCTACACTTCTGAAGATTCTTAACAGTTCCACAGCTCTAAATATTTGCAGTTTTTCAAGTTACCTCTTTTCTTCCTTCTTGCCATTTCTAGGTCTCTTTTTTTTATTTAAATAGCTTTATTAGTAGTGACTGGATGTTATTACAGTCAGAATCAGCTCCCTCTAAGTTTAAAAATGCTTCCACAAGGACCAGGACAAGCAGGGTCATATCCAGGTAAGATAAGGTCTCTGTGTGCTTCTGGCATGCAGGGGCTTGAGGTGCATTGAAACGTCCACATCTGCTGTGTAAGCTTACTAAGAAGTTGAATGTGGACCTTATGATGACAGTAAGTGTTCAATATTATTATTGGAAGAAATATTTTTGTGCTATTAGAAAGAAAATAGGATGGCTAAAGTCAGGCTATACTACACTTTTTATAAAGTTTGGATCTTGTGGTGCTTCAAGGAAACTGGATCTTTTACCTTGTCCAGAGAAATTATTAAAAAGGCAAATAAATAACTTGAATGGAATCACAAAATATTTGATTGGCAAGAAGCCATCCCCTAATGGAAATTGGTGAAGACAAGAGCATATTTTTAGTTTTATCTCTTTTTCAATATTTACATATTTCCTACAAAATAGCACACCCCTCTGGAAAGAACCACATTTCTCCGTGGGAGTTATGTCAACTAAAATCTACTGAGATATAGAATTTGTCTTATGGAAAATGTGAGACAAGAGTGTGTGACACTAACTTTTTATTTATTTTTTTTTTAATACTTAAATTCAGTTGTTAAAATGCTTTTCCAGACATGAAAGAGTGAAGCACAACCCACATCTTTTATGGATATCTCATACAGATATATTTCCCTCTATTCAATTTTTGAGAAGAATAGTCAAACACTTATGGTCGTGGAATACAATAAGGGTGGCCATACCCTCCTTGAAGTTTTCAGCTTTGCCTGAAATAATTAAATATTCATTGAAGCAGAAAGAGAATAAGAATTACTTTATTGCCTTCTGGTTAGAGAGGAATAATAAGAATTGCACTCTAGTCCTTTACTCCAATAATACCTTAATATGAAATTCCTTAATAAGAAACCCATAATCNAATGCATATTTAATTATATATATATATACTTAAAATTTCAACAAATTGGAATTAGAAAGCCAGTTCCTCATCTTCAACAAACTTTGTAGATTTTTGGCGAGCACATATGCATTAGATATTCAGATGACTCATGCAGAAAAAAAGAAAAAAAAGAAAAAAAAAATCTGACCTGGTTTCTCCACTTCCTGGGCACTGAAATCCTGAATTAAACTGTAGCTTAACAGACCTCCTTGCTCAGTATTTTTCTTTCTGATCTGGCAGCTATTTCAGTATATTTGCAAAGCAAGGTATCATGAAATACATCTGACTACAATAATTAATTTGTAATTGTATGGCCGTTAAATATGTAGCCAGTCCAGATTTACAAAACAGTGTAAATAAGGAGCTGCACTTTACAAATGTGAATGAAAATTATACTCAAAAGCTCAAAAGCTAGTCAGGCTACCATCAAACAATAGAATAAAGAGAATAAACTCAGATTTTTCTTGGATTATCTTACTTTTTCTTCCTCTCGTCCACTTTTCTTGATCACTCCCAACTTACATTCTTGTTTAAAATTATTCTCTGCTATGATGCAAATTATGCATATTTGAATTAATAGATACACCTGAAGGATTGAGGTCTATGTTTAGGTAGTGGTCAAATGTTCATCTACTTTGACTTCTAAAGTTCTCTTATTGATAAGATACATAATTAAAAAGAAAGAATATGCATTCCCTCATTATATGGAGTACATTTCAGTGAGTTCCTTAAGCATTCATCTTTTTTAACACTACATATCTTCATTTTCTTTAACCAGACTATGCTTTTCTTGAAGTTAGGCAAGAAATTAGGTACTCGTCTGCATCAGGAACTTAAATCTTAAAAGAAATTTAGTATTATTGCTATTGGTTAAGCAGTTGATTGTTACCAAAAAAGCATTAACTGTATTTTTTATGCTGATGGTAATGCACCGTATGCAGATAATTAAAGAAGAGGTTCAATTTTCATTTTCATTTTATGCTTAAGTATCTTCTCAATCCAGACTAGATTTAATAGAGCTATTTACATGCACATTTGATTGATTTGAAGCTTTGTCATGCAAACAAATTGATATTGTTAAAGTTATTGACGAACTTACCCTGTATTTCCTTATTTTATTGACCTATTGAAATATTGTCAGCACTATGAAAATATTTTAGCTAAGTGCTAAACTTGAATCAATAAGTTTATTAATGTACTATTCACAAAATGACTAAATAGTACTGATCTCATGGGACTTTCATTATTTTAAGCATTAGTAGTATAACTTTTTAAATAACTAATCACTGAAGGTTAAATCTAACAACTAAATATTACCTAAATAGATGTAAGATCAAACCATATTAAAAATGGTATTTTGTCTTTATATTTAACAAACAGAATAATTTTATATCATTTATAATTCACTCAAAAATAATTGTACAAAGCTCAGTGAGAATAGTTTAAAAACTAGTTCATGTGAAAAGTTCATGCTACAAAAAGTAATAGGAACACCCATACATCTCAGCTGCACAAAAAGAGTTTTAGGACTTTATTTGTTCTGAGATATGCTGGAGGTTAATTTCACATCTATTCGTTTTAATAGGGTGAAATAGTGATAATAAAAACAAAAGGTTTGGGTGAAACCTGGGCAATAGGATTTAAAAATTTATCTTAGGAATTCAAACAGTATTCACTACTCTCTCTGACTAACACAACAAGCATTGTGGCGGTGTTTTGGAAAGATTACTGCTGATAATAAAATGTTGAAGTTACTGAGTAGCATCAAGGTGGCAAAAGTGAGATGGTTACTTCCCTTTTTCAGGAAACCGAAGTAAGGTAATATGGTGCATAAGGTAGTAGAGACATATATCTCACTGAGACACCTCTGTACACTTTCCAAACTGATATGTTTTCAAATTCCCTGAAAATTATTATCCTTTTGAAGGGGGTGATCATAATGGAGGTGGTTGTGATACTGAGCGTATCCTGGCAATATCTCTGGTATAGATGGACAGTTATCCACTTCATCCATTGACAGGCCTTCCACATCCAAGGCCTCATACTTGCTGTACAAAGGCACCTGGGAAGGTGAGGAGTTCTACAAAAAAATTGTCAGATGTGCCACTTATAGCAAAGTGTATAACTAGGCAGAAAATCTGACCTGCCACCCACACAGAGATGGCTGGACTGAGTGTATTCTTCAAAAGAAAAAAAAACAAGTTTCTTTTGTAACAATTGCTTGAGGAAAAGTAGTATTGAATACTTTTTCTGGTGGAAACAGTAGAAAAAATGAAGTAAGTTGAAGATATGCCTTCAAATTTTAATAAAAACTAAAGAACATTACCTTGTGTTTGATATGAATGTCATTCTGCACATTTTCCCATACTACTTTTATATAACTATATTGATCTTGATTTTAAAAAAGTATAAAGAAGAAAAGTCATTATAGGCTAAATTTATAATGTTTACTTGTAATTTCACCTGTCCCTCACAGCTCTTTTCTACTGCACAAAATGGTTGCTCTGTCCATAGTCCAGGACATGGGCCTGTTCTTTTACGGCATGTTCAGTAGAAATAAATTGCACATCTAATGTCAGTTTCTAACAAGTCAAATCAGGGCACAGCTACTATCAAGATAAGAGCAGTAAGTTACTATGAATGAGAAGAGCACATGAGTGAGTAGCACATAAGAAGAATCTAATAAAATAGGTATTTGTAATGTATTTCTTTGAATTATAGTTGATGCCTTCGATTGTAAGGGCTTCTAATCCATTTATATGTAGTTTTTTGTTGAATGACTAATGTGCCTTCAAGATATCATTTTCTGGGAGAAAATAATATTTAATTATGAACATTCACATTTTGATTACAATTGTCTTTAAAATATGTTTCTCTGTGCTATAATGCAGAAATATAAGAACTGAATTTTTTATTAAGTTACAGGTTATCATGGTGGCTTGATAAAAAGCTTGAGATTCTTCTAATGAGATCCTTCCTTCAATCTTTTTTGCTCATGTTTTTGCTATTCCATTATGATAAATAAAAGGGAAGTCACAGACTAAATGTGATGGGATTTTGGTATTATTTTCTTCCTATAATTATTCAACATAAATTTTAAAGGTGTTATTGAAAAAGGGAGAAAATTCTGCAACACTCATTAAGAGGCAGAGAAAAAAAACCTCTCAAATTCTAATTAAACAGTATAATGAAGTAATTTTTCTATACCTATATTTATTCTGGTATTTAACTTGCAGGAACATGTCAGAAAGCAAGTTTTCCAAAAGCATACATGTGCTTTGAAGGTCAAAATTCAGATGATCAGTACAGNAGATTTTCCCAGAATTTTTCTATCCCAGAGACAGTGTCTTCTGAGGATACTCAGGCAAAAAGAATCAATTTACTTTGACTTACTGGGTTAATCACAATCAACAAGTCCATCTTGAAGACGTACAACGTATAAAGAAAAATTTTAAAAAAGACATTCATTGAAGACATTTGAATTTACAATTAATTAGAGAAATATCTGATCAGCTCACAAATTATATGAGAGGAAAAAGAAATCTAATTATCCAGTATATAATCTAGAAATTATTCCTTACTCTATCTCATAATCCAAGATTTTCTTTAGAATTGTTTTTTGCTTAATCATTTCCACATAATTGCTAGTCCCCTGATGGTACTCAGTTGAGATATATATTTTGCCTGTTATATTTTGTCATCAAAATATTTTTACTCTAAATAAAGAAGCCGACCTTCTTTATTACAGATAGGTTCTACTTAAATATATGCATTTATCATTTAATGCTCCATCTCAGTACCTACCGAATGCACATGAGAGTTGTATGTTATTTTTTACCCAAAAACTGAGTCTTAGGTATACATTTTATGTCATTGGATTATAAAACAAGTGTCAATCTAAAAATGGAATATGTCACATTAAAAAAAATTAGGGTAAAGAATCAGGGAAATAACTTTGTTGTCACAGATCTTGCATAGCAGATGACAAATCAGAGTATAAAAGTTTGTGCTGGCCGCTTATTGGGTAGATTGCTGGTGCAAAATATTTATATAATATGTTAATATCTTAATACCTTTGACCTCTCATCATCCAATTTCACCAGGCCAAATAGGTTGGATGCTGCAAAAATGATGCCCATATTCATTTTGACACATTACACAGACACTGTTCATAGAGTACAAAATTATTTTAAAATTTATTTTTGTAATGAGCTAGGGATTTTTAGGCTACTATTACCACTTTTAGATCTAGGTTTGAATTTTTTTTCATTTCCTACAGGTTACGTCATCAAAATGCCAAATCTCATTATCTTTGTGACTTTTCTATTAATAAGAAGGATCCTTGAGGTCAGTTCATCTCAGTGGAGAAGGGAGTATACTCTAATATAAAGAGATAATAAGCTGGCTGCACAAATTTATTTCCCTGTGTAATAGCTCTGGAAATATTTACTGACCTAACTTCCCTGCCAAAGAACAAAATAGAGAAAAGTTTCCAAAAATATTTATACTGTTTGAGTCATCTGGAAAGCTTAATTAAAGTAAATCCAACAAGGCCGCTTTATTCTTCAAAAGGTGATTAAACATGCTTTCAACTCTGAAAATTACAATATTTAAATCTTCTAACTTTTTAAAGCCATTTCCAAAATAAATTATAGCCAATATATAGTACACTTTAGGGAAACAAAAAATAAGCCTTCTGAAAACTGGAAAAAAATGGATTTGTGTCTTTCTAAGTAAATGTGGTTTCTTTTCTCCAGCATTCAGGAGGATGCAAACCACAAAGCTTTCCTTTAGATGTAATTTTATGTTTAGTTTGTATCAGTGCATCCCAATCTACATTTTTTTTTACTTCATATTCATGTTTAAAAGTTATAAGTAAGACCTCGAAAGCCTGTTCACAAAAAAAGATGACACAGACCCTGAGATTATGAGCCCATTTCAGACTCTAATGAAGCCAAGAAAAAGCACTTTAGTGACCACAGCACACTTTGAATAAGTCCCTAATGCAATTGTGATGTACTATCTAGGAAGCATAAAACTTTAAACTTAAAATTAAAATAAATAAGCCATGGAACGTTAAACATCAGGGTGACTTATATCTGCCCCAAAAAACCAAGGTTCACTGTGAAAAGTACCTTATTTGACATATCTGCTGACTTGTATTTAAACAGTCTGTGAGAGTCTCTGTAAGTCAATAAAGGAAGGAAAATAACTGAGCTCCTGGCAGAAAGTATGTAATGAGAATGAGACTTTAACTACCAGACATTCAAGGTCTGATCCAATTCTCATCAAAATCAATATGAAATGTAACTGTTATCTTATAATTTCCTTTGTTGAATGATGAGGTCTGCAGAGCTACAACAATAAAGTTTTGCTAATGATGTCGGAGACGAGACTGTCAGTTAATGTCTGCGAAATTGGGCGCCACAGTCTGCAGCAACAGCTGACACATACTCAGAAATCTCTAGAGAAGCTTACAGGGATCAAAAAATAATGGGTGAAAGAGAACTTTTATACTTCATGAAAATCAATTTATGAAAACAAAATTTTAAATGCCAATTGTTTGTTCTGGTTTTGTTTATTAATCCCAGCTTGCCACAAGCATGCTCTTTGGACCAACAGAGAAAATATCTGTTGACAAGAAAGGACAGTTTTTTGCACTGAAATTTGTTTTGGAATCAGAGATTACTGTTACTAGTTGAATGTCATCTGAAGAAGAAAGATGATAGTACAATATCCCCATGTGAAAAGACACAACTTTTGCAAACACAGAGATCCTGAAGTCGAGATATCTTGTCTACAAAATAAAGAAATTATTGGTTGTAACTAGATGTTAAATTATTAGAAAAAAAGAGTTAGATATGGCTATCTAACTCATAGATATCTCTGAATGTGTCTCAAGAAACTCCTCTTCATTAAATCTCTACAAATCTAAATTTACAAACCCTTGAGTATGGAGATGAGAAAATATTTCCCTACTTAAAAAAAAAGTTTCTGAATCTTTTTTATGTTCTCTTAAATTTAGAACAGTCTTCTGACCTACTCAAGATCTCTCAGAGCATTTGATAAATCTAAAATATTTCCTCATCTGAATGTAATTTTTTGAGATATTGCATCTGAGATTCAGTTTTGGTTTACTCTTACTTATTCTGCAAAGCTGAGAATACAGATAGAGCAAAGAATTACTTCCAGTCCTCTGCAAAATTCAGCATTAATTTTATTTTGAAGATAAATTAATCTACAGGTATCAACTTTTAGGACAATATGCAGGCACTTCACCAAATCAGACATAGGCTAAAGATGGAAAGAATAATTTTAGTTGCCTTTTTGAAGGGAGATATATTTTGAAAAATAATTTTCATTCTAGAAAATCTAGTTTTGTGTGAAAACCAAGCTGATTTTTTTTCCAAGTGTATGGAAAGGTAATCATTAGGTAATCATATTCTTGACTTGTTTCGCTTTACTCGAAATTCGCTACTTAATTGCCTATGAAAATAGGTAAATAATCAGTATAACATAAAAATCTTTATTTGGTCAGAGTTAGCCATTTTGAATTATTTGGTATATTTATGTTTGGACCTGATTCTCTTCATTGTTTCAACCCTTTGTGGGCACCTCATCTTTTCAGGCTTGTGTGAGTGATGACAGGCTCCCTGGGTAAAAAGCCTAATCTTGAATCCAGCATAATTCTTCCCATATTTGAATGATCTGACAATTTTCCTGCAGCAATGAAGCTTAACTGAAGCTGAGAAAGAGAATGAAGTATGTTTTAGAAAATCAGAAAACGCTGGCTTCAGAACAAAAAGAAGCATGTAAGTGGGTAAATACTAAAGCACACTTTGATATTTCTGAAGAGCTTTCTTCTGTAGTCAGAAAACTCATAAAGGATTATATGTCCACCCCAGAATTACTGATCTACCAATAAATTGTCAGCTTTGATATGCAGGAACTCTATTAAGTTGATCATGTATGTTGTGGGTTTGACTTCGTATCACATTCAAGTAAAGAGATTGTGAAAAAAATATGGGTCACATTTGGCAGACGCTGCCTGAATTTTCATTAATTTTAATGGCAGTGCCGTAAAACAAAATGGCAAGGAGTCAGTAAGCTTCCACAATAAAAAAAAACAAACAAATAAACAAAAAACTACCACCAACAAAATGTTTTTTGGACAAAAGTGAATTATAAGCATCTTTCAAAGTCCTGAGATCACATAGACTCATTTCCAATAGCATTTCTTAAAGCTTTTTTTTTAAAGTATTATCCTCAATTTGACTTCTTTTTAAATTGATTTCTGAAGTATTTGAGATCAACTACTCATCTGTCTTTGGATTTATTTTTATAGGTTGAAGGGATCATACCTGCAATAGTCACATGTCTGAATTGCATATGTAAGCATGTGAAAGCTCTCAAGGTGTTAGATGACAGTTCCTGAATATTTATTTGTCTTCCACTGTCCCTCTTCTTGCTTAAGTGAGCTTCATGTCTACAGAAGCAGGCTGAGAAATACATCTGCCTGGATTGGGTCACCAGTTAAAATAGTGTGTGATTTGTGTGCATATGCATTCATGTTTACACACCTGCTTGGGGCAGTGCATACACTTAGTGGGCGTGGTGTGGTGGTGGCCCTGGCTGGATGCCAGGTGCCCACCAAAGCCACTCTATCGTCCCCCTCCACAGCTGGACAGGGAAGAGAACATGTAACAAAAAGTTCATGGGTTGGGATAAGGGCAGGGAGGAATCATGCATCTATCACAGTCATAGGCAAAAAAAACCAAACAACTTAGCTTGGGAAAATTAGCTGAATTTATTACCAGTCAAAATCAGGCCAGCAGAAATGAGAAATAAAATAAATCTTAACAATACCAATATCTTCACGTCACCTCTTACTTCACTCAAACTTTATTCCTGGTTCTCTACCCTTTCCAACTGCATGGTGCACAGAGATGGGGAATGGGGGTTATGGTCAGCTCATCACAGGTTGTTTCTACCCCTGTTTCCTCCTCAGGGAGAGGAGTCCTTTACTTGCTTCACCATGGGGTCTATTTAATGGATGGAGACAGCCCTCCACAAAATTCTCCAATGTGAGTCCTTCCCATGGGTTACAGCTCTTCAAGAACAGCTCTGTTCTGAGTCTTTTTCCATGGGGTACAGTCCTTCAGAAACAGGTAGCTCCAGTGCTGGTCCTCAGAGGGGTCAAGATTCCTACCAGAAAACCTGCTCCAGCATGGTCTTCTCTCTTCATGGTTCTGCAAGTCCTGCTAGAGTTGCTCCAGGTTTCCCACAGGATCACAGCTGGTTTTTAGGCATCTAAAACCCTGCTCCAGAGTGGGGGTCTTCCATGGGTTGCATATGCATCTCTGCACCACTGACTTCCTTGGGCGGGAGAGACACAGCTGCTTCACCATGATCTTCACCACTGGATTCAGGGAAATCTCAGCTCGGGCTCATGCAGCAACTCCTCACCCTCCTTCTGCACTGACCTTGGAGCTTGCTGAGTTGTTCTGCGCACATGTTCTCACTCCTCTCCTCTGGCTGCAATTGCATCTGTGCAATAACTTTTCTTCCTTTTTAAATATGTTATCCCAGAGGCTTTACTATCATCACTGTTTGGCTCACCTTTGGACAGCAACAGGTCAATGCCTGCAGGATTTGGCTCTGTTGGAGACGGAGCAAGCTTCTACTAACTTCTCAAAGCCAAACCTGTAGCTTCCCCACCTTGCTATCAAAACCTGGCCATGAAAATGCAATACAGGGGAAAGTTTTAGTTTTGCAGTATGAAATCTTTCCTTCAGAGAAACAGAGTCCTTTAGCCAAGAGACGGGCATATCATTTTTATCTTAACTTACAGATATTAAAATAAGCTTTTTCTGGTACACACTGTGTTTCAAGAGGCACTTGCATAATGAATGTTGTACAAAAGGAGGAGTGTAGAGCAGACAGAAAAAATGGATGAGGTATGAAATTCCTTATTGTCTCTGCCTCTTCACATCTGGGCTACAGTACCTCTGCTCCTCTCTTACTCACTGTTAAGTTCTATGTTGATTAGTGAGCTATAGAAACCTGACACAGATATTGAATACAATAATAGGGCCAGAGATTAAGAATTGCAGTATTAATCTTCAGTGGAAGCTGGGAGCAGTAATGATGTTTTTCCAGGCTAGCTTTTGTCTGACTCATTGAAATTAGTGTTGTTAACTAGCAGCAGCACAATTTCAATGTAGATGACAGGGAAGTCCAGTGAACTAGAAATATGGTCTGATGCTTATAACATACTTTCAAAAGTGCAGTGGAGATGTTCAGTTTTCTTTGGTAGTTATCCCTGTTTTCTAAAAGGGCAGGAGATGCAAGGGATGAGAGAGATATAAAATATACTTGAAAGCAATTACATATTACATAAATGCTAGCGGCTAAGGGACATAGCATTTGGCTTTCTAGTGCTCTCAAGATTGGCAAGATGCTCTAGCTATCAGAATCAAATACTTAAGAAACCTAGAAATACTCTCCTCTGATTGAAAAGATTGTCAAGAATTACAGGCCTTAGTCATTCATCCCTGCCAAAATAACTCTCGAGGACAGGTTTTTTTGCCTTTGTACAGATGACAACATCCTGCTTAAAATCCAGGCAAATGTGTGATTTTCTTTAACCATATTCCTGAGTGTCAAGACTTTCATTAATGTCTTGAAATGACATTCTACAGAGAGAAAGTTAAACTCTTAGAAGAAACAAATCAAGACTATAGTTGTTCTCAAATTAGTTTTCTGCATTATGTCTGATAAAGCACATTGCTCAGCACTATATCTTGAAAAGTATTACACATTTATCTTTAAGCTGTTTCAAAACATCAGGTTTTTTTCCCTCTTCTCTTTCTGTCCTTTTCTGTATTTTTCCAAATATCTTTGCAATTTTCTTTGCTGTCTCAGTGCACACCAATGCAACATCAATTTGATGTTATTATCAAAGCCTTGATAATAAAAGCTGCGGCAAGCTGTTCACTGGAGATTTGATCTTTGACAAATAAGCTTGTGTCAGTGCATCTACAAAAACCCTGAGTCCATACCTCTGTTTTCCTGCCAATAGGGTCTTGGCAGGGATGCAATTAAAAAAAGAAAATCAATCTGTTCTTTGCTGTCTTATTTCTGAAGAATGGCATTGAGCTGCCAGGGTGTGAAGATGTGGGATTGTAAACACAGAGACGTCCTCATGAATTCCACTTTCCTCACTGGTCTCTAAATGAGTCTGATTTATCAAAACATTAGAATGAGAGGGAGGAAAGGCTGAGATAAAGGACAGTGGAGTCTTTTAGCTGACTTCTGGTAATTCCAAGGATTCTATGTGTAGTTTCAAAATTAAACCATCAAAAAGGTTTACACCCACCAGGGATCACTTATTTTTTTTTTTTTTATTTTCAGAAGGGTTGAACATCTATCACTAGATAGAAATCCTTAGGAGTTACAGAATCTCTGACAATCACATATTTTTTTTTTTTCGTTTTTTTTTTTTTTTTTTTTTTCTTTCCCCTTCTAAATGTGAGATTTGGAACAAAAGTGTGAAAAGATCAAGGTTTGAAATTGATTTTGACGTTCATGGAATAGCGCAGTTGTGAGATTCCCAAAGCTATTAATTACTTTTGTTCCAAGATCAGCAAACATTCTCATATCCACATCATATAACTTTTACATTTTTGGTATTCCTTCTGATGTCATTGATACTCCTTGCCTTTGGAAACTTCAAAAACTGTTTAACTTCCTGTAGAACTATGACTTTTGATTGCATAAGAGTCAGTTCCATGTTCATCTCCAAGTTTCAGTGCAGAAAAGCATCAATAAGATGTACTAAATATGCAGGTGAACTTTCTAGTGGACATATTTTGATTTAAAAATTGCCATTTTCCATTTTCCTAAAAAAAATCCCAAACACTCACAAGACTATTTTTAACATCAGCACCTAACAATCCATAATCCGTTCTTGGGGTGTGTTACTTCATCTCCCTGAACACCTCTAGGTTCAGAATCAAGACTTTGCAGGCTGGCCCATGTGAGAGACTGAAATGTCAATGGTTAATGATTCAAAATTGGCCATTTACAAAAGCAGCAGGTGCTTTGCTGAGGCCAGATTTGCAGTCCCCAAACAAAGACAAGAGTTTGGGGTGTGTAGTGGCAAAAGCTCTGATCTCCATAGGAACAACCCAGTTGTAGAGGCTGTGAGGATCCACCACTGGACAAACTGATCTTTATTTAGCAACAGTTGGGTTTTTGAGCCACATAAGGGAAAAGGCTGGAAAGAAGCAGATCCTGTGAGGTAGGATAATGCTTTTTATCATGACAATGTCTTTCCTTCTGTTAAGGCTCACCCCTCTCCCTCTCCCTCCAGGAGGTATTGGGACATTCACATATAGGCCTGAGAGTATTTGTCTCTTCTGACAAGGCATAACTGGCTTAATTACACAGGCTTGAGAAACAGCTTTCATATCTTAGAAAGGGTTATAAACCATCAAAGACCCTCAAAGTACCCCCAGACTCATATCTGCCACCTTCCAGCAAAACAGTCTGCATCATCAAGTGTCACACTAGACAGTGCAAAAATCCCCACCCTGGAGTTTCCCATGTGAACCTGAAAGTATATCAATCTATCAAACCTGTTTGTGGCTTCCTAAAACGGTGACCGGGGGTTGCCCGCCTTGCCCGGGTGGCCTGCCTGGGTGGCAGTCAGACCCCTGGTACCGCTTTAGATTGCCCGGACAGCGAGGTCCCGGTCTCGGTCCCAGNTTCTTTCTTTCTTTCTTTCTTTCTTTCTTTCTTTCTTTCTTTCTTTCTTTCTTTCTTTCTTTCTTTCTTTCTTTCTTTCTTTCTTTCTTTCTTTCTTTCTTTCTTTCTTTCTTTCTTTCTTTCTTTCTTTCTTTCTTTCTTTCTTTCTTTCTTTCTTTCTTTCTTTCTTTCTTTCTTTCTTTCTTTCTTTCTTTCTTTCTTTCTTTCTTTCTTTCTTTCTTTCTTTCTTTCTTTCTTTCTTTCTTTCTTTCTTTCTTTCTTTCTTTCTTTCTTTCTTTCTTTCTTTCTTTCTTTCTTTCTTTCTTTCTTTCCCTTATTTTCTCTTTTTTAGTTATTTTCTTAAGTGTATCTATTAAGAACTTCACTCTGCCTCAGTGGAGGCTGTAACAGCCCATCGCTACAAGTTTAAAGCAAAGCACTGTTCCATAGTTACTGCTTTTCAAGAGGATAATAATTGTGCTAAGTTTGGTGTTGAAAGAATCAAGAATCTGAAATAAAACTTACAGTATTGTCCATGTGCTTTCTTTTCAATTCCATTTTGTTTAATTGCCCTTTTTGTTTTTCCTTTTATATTGCAGAGCATTTGCACAGTGGTGCCTAAGAGTTATTGAGTATCTTGGCAGAGACACTTAAGAATGAAATAACTGTAAAAGACTGAAGTTCTTCCTGAGTGTTGCAGCTTGCCAAAAGAGAAATGCTGTAGATATAAATAATTTTTGTGTCCTCCCAACCTTGAGCAAACTCATGGGCTGTTATAGCTAAGGAAGATTTTTTGCAGTATGCCCTAGGAATCGGCATAGTGGCCTAGACTTTGCATGCTGTTTCCCCGTAGCGTGCACCTCCTTTCTCACTGTGTCCCCCACAGCAGACTGTGGCAGTGTACTTTTTGGCAGCAGCGGGCCCAGCCGTTATGAACCAGCACAGTGTTTGATGCAAACGAGCTCTTGCTGCAGCAGTGGGTGCTAGTGGGGAAGTAGGAAGGGGAGCTGAAGGTCCTGTCAACCTCCGTACCCTTCTTCTCCCCTACCTGTGAGAGATGAGAAAGAGCTGCAGGGTTAAAGGCATGGCTGGTGTCACTGCTGTTTCTTGCATACCCTCACCTAGAAGCACCCACCTTACCTGCAGTGAGGATTTGAGACTCTTCCCTATTTTTCAAATACTCTGTCTGACATAAGAGGTCTCATAGGATATTTATTCTCTATATACACTGTAAACACAAACATTTTTTAAGAATTTATTTATATATCTTTTTAATTATTTAGGCTTTAATTAAGCTTTTTCACAGAAAGCATTTGCCAAGCAGGTAGAATGATCAAAAATCTTCCTAAATTCCACAGTGGTTAAGTTCAAATTTATTTATTTATTTTTATTTTCATAAAAACAGCTGGACTAAATTACAGAGAGAAACGAATAGATTTTTTCCAGGACAAAGTTGCTCAATGTGTCTTATTTTTTCAACTAAAACTGCAATATATCTGAAGCTTGTAATCTTGCCAGACATTGCCACTAATATCTGAATTATTCTTGAAGGAGGCATTTGGATATTTACTCGTAATTTTCCAAATGACATCTTCAAATATGAAATGTCCTCAGTGTATTTAGAATTGGTTATTTTTTGAAAGCATCCTACATATATATATATTTTATATAAATGTGTGTGGGCTGTGTGTGTCTGTGTGTGTATGTATAGATGGTTTATGCACATGTAAGTAAACATATATACAATTATATGTTTATATGCCCAAATATACATAATCACTTATTTAAGAGAGAGGGATAACTCTGAGAGCTCAGTTTTACTAATATTCATGCATTGTTGGCCAAAATATTAGACAATAGCTATAGCTGTGCCAGCTCCTAGTCTACTGCAGCAGTGTATTCCTTGAAATTAAAATTATAAAGCCAGTTATATGCTGAAAATGATTTGAACATTGAATAAAATTACAAGGCAAATATCACCAAATTATATAAATTTTTTGTTCATCAATATCAAATTTCATTTAAATGCTGTAATTAGTACAGAATAGCATAATAGAATCTTCATGGTAGCCTGAAAATTTGACCAAATAATTATGCTTACCTTTTGACACATACTAAACAAAATTCTGCATAGTATAGAAAACAAACTTACATTATCCTGCTCCTCAGAGAGGAAATTATATACAGACAAGGACTCTTCTGAATCAGAGCCTTAATCAGATCTCATAATAGTTACAGAAACTCAGGATCCTACAGTACCATCTCAGAAAGTCATGACAATCAAAAATGCAAGTGATCAAGGGACCTCTCAGAGCCTATAAATTTCAACCCTATAATCTGGACCAGTGAATGTCAGACTTCTCACAGACACCCAAAGCTCACAGACACCCACAGGTATAGCTGGATTGGGAGGCAAGTCTGCCCTCAAGAGCTGGAAATGGCCATGGTAAACTTGAACCAGGTTGGTGGCCCCAACACTGAGTATTTCTTCAGTGTCTGTCCCCCTACCTGGGACATCAGCACAGGACAGAGTCACTTATCCCCATATCTGTGACAGCTGTGTAATTGGGGTTCTTTCATTCATGCCTATGACATGTAAAAGGGAGCTGGAAGCTATCTGAATAGAGAAAGTCTACAACAGTGTTTTATAGAGGCAGCTTGGCTTGTACAGTGTGTAATTAATCCGCTCTAATAACATTGGAAAAAAATTATTCAAGAAAGATTAGCAGTCTCTTGGCAGGACTTTAAATTAAATAATAATACTAAATAACTTGCAGTCATACTCCTTCCTTCATCTGTAGTGTATATTTCTATTTGGGCCAGAGGCTGTCCTCTGTCCTTGTAGAGTGTCTACACAAGGAGACACCATTCCTCTGAGTTCTCTCTCTATACATATCTATATATATATCTCCCATTTTTGCAACAAATTGTGAGTTCAAAGTTGATTTTTTGTACTCACAGAGTTCTGAAGTTCAATGAAATAAATAGTAACCAGTTAGACTGGAGATGTCAATTAAAAGTTTCATGTTCAGTGCCATTAATCATTATTGCTTTCCTCCATGGGAAAGTTATTGTAGAATTTGAAAATAAATATTTAATCTAAGTTCCTGTAAATAAAAAAACCCAATGTATTTATAAATAATGTTTGTTAAATTAAGACCATAAAAATTGGCCTAATGGATCTGACCCACAGCCAATACTCTGTCTAATGGTAGCTGGTAACAGGATAAAAAAACCTACTTAGGTTAACAACTGTGAAATAATATGTGCACATTAAATCAGTTTCTCATACCTACCAGTCAGTAACTGAGTTAAATGCAGCAGCATGATGTGTAAAATTAGTTTTGTTATTTGGGATCCAATCATGCATAATAAGATGTTCTAGTGTCAACTGTTGTACGGTTTAATGACAGCTTTCAATTGCTTTAATGGTTTCATCTTCAACATTCTGATTTATTGAACTACATTGCAAAGTTTCTTCAGGACATGCTGTTTTTTTAGTGCTGCTGATTGACTCCAATTAGGCCTTGAATCTATATTACATTTCAGGAAATGAAGGCAAACACCTATCTTCCAGTGAATTTTTGCTAAGCTGAACTTATGCTCTGTGTCTTAAGCAAGGTCCCTTTTTCTTTCCCCTTATCATGTTCACCTTCATCATGAACATGAAATGGATGAATGAACCAATGACCCTTTTGGTATTGCTAGCACAGGTACAAGGAAATGGAATGTATGGCTTGTGAGCATGATACAGAAGTTATGATGGTGTATCTTGCTAACTAAAACTGGAAAAAACAGTAAATAAACCAGAAATATTTGTTCTGATTTTTGCTAGCTTGCATAAGTTATTCAAGAGAGTTAATGAAAATTCTTTCACATAAATCAATACTGTTCTTAAACCATGCCCTTTTGGTTGGCTCCTGTTGTAACATCAGGCTTGCTTGGATCAAATCTGTAGCACAAAAAACCACATTCAATATGGAGGCATCAGAAAAGCCTACAGTAAAATGAAACATTGAAATGAAATTTATTGAACTCAGCACAAGTCAATGCTCCATGGAATTAGCTGAAGTAAAACTTCCTACAGTACCGTTTGTGCACAAGGAGGCTGTAAGAAAAACAGAGATTTCAGAAGACTCCTTCAGACCAGCAAATGAGAACTGGAATACCAAAAGCAAATGAGAACTGGAATACCAAAAGCAAAATGATTATACTTTGACCCAGTCAATTAGATATGTAATATGAGAAAAAAACAGATCAAAAGAGGTGAGCTAAGATAAAGTTAAGTTTGGTTCAATATGTCACAGCATCAAGAAGCCACTAATGAAGATACGGTTGAGTGAGAAAAAAAATAGGCAAGAACAGAGAGGGAAGAGAGTCAGGAAATTAATGACTCTGCACCTAAAATTCAGAGAGCCACCAAGAACATCTTTAACATTGAGATCAATAATATGATTTACATTATATATGTCTAGCAGATGCACTCAGCCATATTTTGAGTTGTAAAAAATAATCCTGTGTGATATTTTATGAAGGTTGTGCGTCTTTTCAGTAGGTTTTATCAGCTCAGATATGGTGTGAGAAGTGATATGATAATGCTGCTCTTTCTTTTGTTCTTCAGGATTTACTGCAGCTTGAAATAGAAACACATTTTGGAAGGTATTTGAGTTCATGAGTTTGGGTGTTACACATTGTTCTGAAGTGGTATGAAGTGAGCAAAATGTTAGGAATATGTCAGCAATTTAACTTGAAGAAGAAAAGTAATGATATTCAATCAATGCTTGGTAGCAGCCAGCATGAGGCAATGGGTCATGGTGCCTTCCCATCCACCTTATGAGCCTGATTCAATTGAATGGAAAGGCACCTAAGGGGAAAAATTAACAATAAGGAGAATCAGGGGAAGAAAAAATATATTTGCCTGTGTTTGAAAATTGTGGCTTTAAGCCACTTAGAAAATAAAGAAAAAGCTTTTGGCATAAGAAAGATAAGAGATCTAATGTAGAATTTTTTTAAATGGTCATATCATACCTCTTATTTTTCAGTGATATTTCCTGAATGTTCTTACTCTGTGTTTTTTCCCCTTAGATACCTCTCACTGGGCTAATCCTGTAAACTGGATCAGTCTCTAAAGATAGATAGAAAGGCACCAAACCACAGCAAGTCTCATCACTTCAAGCTGATTGCTGCAAATAATTGACTGAATATATGTGCTATTATTTTTAGTGTAAGTATTAATTCCACATAGTTCATAGAATCAGAGAACGTCGGGGGTTTGGAAAGTACTTTTAAGATGACACAGTCTCAACTTCCCGCACCGTGAGCAGGGCAACCTCCCACTAGACCAGGTTGCTCAGGGCCTTGTCTAACCCAGCTTTAAATTCTGATAGGGACAGGACATCTACAACCTCCCTGGACAACCTAATCCAGTGTCTCACCACCCTCACAGTAAATAATTTTTTCCTAATATCTAACATAATTTTTCCCTTTTTCAATTTGTATCATTTCCTTTCCTTTTGATGTCTTGGTTTGAGCTATCCTCTTCAAATTCATAGGTGTTTAAAGAGAAAATATTGTCCATACAGTCTGGTCTGCCTACTCTAGATTAAAGGATTCTGTTTTCCAGAGGAAGATAAGAACAAAAACCCTTTTTGTTTTATAAGAAAAAATGCGTAAGTGTGCCTCTTGTTTTCTTAATGATAGCAATATAGGTCCTCATACACTTTAAGGAGATTTCTTCCCTAACAAAATATTTTTGTGTTTTAGCTGAGTCTCTCTGCTAAAACAAAGCAAGATATATAGAGCAGGAGTAGAGTTTTGGTGTAAGAACCACATTTTCTAATACCAAAGCAAAAAACTTAATAGAGTACATCAAAGAACTGGCAGTACTCCCCAATAAAAATGCTAATTACTGTGTTTATTCATCTGAACTTATTTCTTTGGTTACGGACAGAGAATAAAGACTAAACGCTTAGGGTTAAACGTCAGACTAGGAAGAAAGGAGATTATTTTGCCTTTAGAAATCCATGGATTTTCAAACTGTTTTAAAGTTACAGGATCTAATTAGTATCATTCATACTATATATAATCCTTTGTAGTTACTTCAAAAGGAACTTCAGTTGTTGGTTTCCATGCCTTTGAGAAAATTCTGGTTGTTATGGAAAATAAAAAATCTCCTGTTTATATGAAAAGGAGATTATAAAAAGCAGGGAAGAGTATCAAAAAGCAGCTTGAAGTCTGATGATGGTGATAAAATCAGAAATAAAGTTTAACTAATAAACTAAAATAGGAAGGCAGTTGGAGAAGCAATAAAAAGCAAATGAATATTATCTGTTGGTAGCTCTACGTTCAGCAATTTCCCCAAAATAAGAAATTAATAAAAATAAGAAATTTGTAAAATTCTACATTAGATCTATTTTCTTCCTGACTTTCACAAAAACATTTTATTTCCCTTCTAAAGAGTTTAAAGCCACAATTTTCAAGCACAGCAAAATATGCCACCACAATATGCTGACTTATGAAATCAATGTAGTTTTTTTATTTTAGCACTGTTTGAGAACAGATCCTACTGCCCTGACAAAGTAAAATCATTTGCTTTATCTTTATTTTTATTGGAGAGCAGTCTGCTTTCATTAAGTTCAATGGCTGGTACTGATAGCATCATGTTTAAAATATAGTGCTAAAGATAAAGTCTTTATCACATGTATGGTTGTGCATAAAGAAATACTTTTTATGATATCTAATTCTGCAAAGAAGCATGCCTACAACAATAAGAATTTTACAGAATAAAACAGTTTATGTCCAAAAATTAATCTTCCTAGAACATTTTAGCTTGAGCATCTATCTCCCTGTTCAAAATTGTATCTCAAGAGAATTCAGAATTGCTCCAGGCTTCTCAGCCTGCGTGTGGAGATCCAAGTCTTCATAAAGAAATCTGTTAGATGATCTGCAACATATTCAGCAGATAAATATAAAATGCTTGCTCTCATCATTGATCTTTCTGACTGGCAGATGATGTGTAAACAGAATGATTCTAGTCTGATGGCTTATTTCATATTTACATGAGGATGATCAAGAAGAAAGCTCCCTTTAATTAGATGGTGGGACCCTGTGGGGTCTCCTGCACACTTGATTTCCCCTAGAGCAAGTAATTTAAATCCTATGAATCATTGAAGCTCAGTATGCCTGTTGGGTTTTGACAAGTATCTCAGTGTCTCACAGAAGCTAAGGCAAATACAGGTTGAATGTATATTTTCCCCAAAATGTGAGTGCTGTGCAGCTTTTTATCTGCATTTCTAATTCTTTTTTCTAAATATGAGAACCCATAGATAAGACGTTCATAGTAAATAGCTAAAGTGAGGCAAATTAGGTGAAAACCAGCACTTTGATATCAATTATGACTTCCTGACATGCTTTTCTAACATGCATTCAGAGTTGCATACAAAGAAATTTGAAATTCTAAAGCTTCAGGCCACAGCATTTTCTCATTTATACTTTTGTAAGTCATTCTATCAGTTCCACCACTTCACAGCAAGAAAAACATTGAGAATTGCTGGAGCAAGTACAGAGAAGGGCAGTGAAACTGGTGAAGGGTGTGGAACACAAGTCTGATAGCAAGTGCTTGAGGGAGCTGGGATTGTTTAGCTTGGAGTCAAGGAGGCTCAGGAGAGATCCTATCAGTTTCTGGACATACTTGAAAGGAGGTTGTGGTGAGGTGGGAGTCAGTTTCTACTGAGGTAACAAGTGACAGGAAAAGAGGAAATGGTATCAAGATGCAGCGGGGTATGTTTAGATTGGATGTCAGGGAAAATTTCTTCATGGAAGGAGTTGCAAATCTTTGGAAGAGACTAAGAAGGGAAATGATGGAGTCACCATTACTGAAGGTTTTAAAAAAATGTGGGGATAAGGAACTTGAGGACATGATTTAATGGTTAACATGGTGGTGATGCTAGGTTGACGTTGGACTTGATAATCTTAAATGTCTTTTACAATCTTAAAAATTCTGTTATTCTATGATTGCAAACTTACAGGAGTTATTCAGGACTTAAAACAATATAACAACTGTCCCATTATTACTAACATTAAAGGGTACTTTTTTTTCCCCCAGCAGACAGAATATATCCAGTAAAATCAGTAACTCCTTTCTGATGAGCTAATAATTTAAAGACAGAAATAGTAAGACTCTCCAGCATGTACAGGGCTATGTGGATGTTCACTATAGAAAGTATTTCAGAAGTTATTCAGCACAGTTGATAAAACAAGGAAAAGCAGGTTGTACAGTCTCTGCTGCTGAAGGTCTCTTAGATGAATTAAATTTTTCTGAGAATCAAAACAGGTAAAGTTAGGACAGAAAAAATGAAGTAGATTCCCTCATGCTATCTTTCTAAAACATTTTTCCGCACTTTATGTGGTTAAGCATTATGTTACTCAAATACCCTGAGTATGGATGTGGCTTTGAGCAACTTGGTCTCATGGAAGGTGGCACTGCCATGGATCGTTGGAACTAGATGAACATCAAAGTTCTTCCCGATCCAAAAAATTCTGTGATTCTATCCTGTGAAAGAAAACCTATGCGGAATGATTTGTCAACTCAGGCAGAGGCCCAAACTGTGAGATTTGTTTGGAACAGCACAGGGACAACCAGTGCCATTCATCTTAAGGACAAATCGTAACTCAATCATTGTCACAGTTTCCCTTAAATTACCACAGGACTGTCTACACGAGAGTTTAGTTACTAGCCTCTAAGTCTCTAAAAAGCCATTTCCTTGGAATCTCAAAGAATGTCTTGATCTGGAAATAATCCCAAATAGCATGAGAGACGGAAATGCCTGGAGGTGGTAAAAATTGAGGTAATAAAACGGGGAATGAAACATTAGAGAGTCTAAATCTACTTATTTCAACGATGATGGAACAAAAAAGCAATGAACATTTCAGTAGGTAGAAAGGCAAAAGACGCCAAATTTTGCATGAGTGCATTTCTCAAAGTTGGTCTGTTATGCAGATTCTCCACTGTCAGTGAAGGGTAAACTTGTATAGGGAGCTTTCCATAAAAGGGTGCACTTTTAGGTCCTACTTCTCTACTAATTTGTCTGTTTTCATTAAACTTGAAGGGATTTGCTTTTCACTCAGATAGCTAATTTGTCAGAAATCTATAGGATGTAACAGACAAACACACAGGATGATCATGTGACTGCTCCCTGATGAATTGAATGTGAAAAAAAGAGAACAAACTAGGAATTATAGAGTGCATGACTGTATTAATAAAGGAAATACGCCAGTGGCCATTTCCTGAGATGAACTGACATATTATGGCCCAATAAACTATCCCAAAAAAGGTACTAATAGGCAAGAGATAGCCACAAATAAAGTGTCTACAAGTATTTGATAATTCTCTAAACAGCTTTATGGATTGTTTGTGAAAGCTTAGGCCAAAACAATGGCAGGAAGCATTTTAGCAACTCAGATGACCGGGTTTCTGTGTATAGAAATAGCCTTTTCAGAATTTAATTTGTTAATATAAGTATAGGCAGTACGCGATACACGTCCAAACAATTTTAAGTCTACAAGTTTCTTTGAAAAATTTTACTACATGACTACGATGTCATGCAACTTATTCCACTGTTAAGTTTTTTGGATGCACATATGTCCACAGTTCTCCATTCTGTTTCATTAATTTTGTCAGCTTGCTGGTGATGGAGCCAGAGGTGCAGTCTCTATGAAGCTGTATAGCATAATCTGTGATTGTCAGCATCTTCTCTGTTTTACTTTGTTGGTGTTCTGCCTTAGAAACATCCCCTTATATATAAGCAAACATCAGTTCAGCTGAACTTTTTCTCATTCACTGGGATTGCCAGGACATGGAAAGGGTCTTTGATAAGTGTCACATTTTGGTCCATTTTGTCAACATGACGATCATGACACAAGTGTGCCACAATTAAAAAAAAAAAATAAATAAAATGAGTGTTCAAGAAGAGTTGTTGTGATGATGAAGAGTATCAAGGAAACTTGAATTCAAAAATGCACAAGTGAAAAAGAAGATAGAATAAACAATACAGCTTCATCAGCATTGCATCTAAAAAGCAATTTATAGAAAATATAGAAAATATTTTAAGAATATTTTCCTAAAAGCTAGACTTGATGGAAAAGCTGGAGGTTTTTTTCTCTTTTAACATGAGCAAGCAACGGTTGTCACATCGCTTTTCCATTAGTTTTATCTAAAACCATTTTTGAATGATAGTAATTATCTGAAACCATTTCAAAATTTCTTGATAGAAATGTTTTTTCACCAGTTAAGATATAGAAAACAGTAACTTGTAACACACTGCACCAAGTTCCCAGCTAGCAGAAATTGCCACTGCTCTACTGACTTCCAGGAGCACAGATTAAACAAGGGGCTATCAGTCCAGTAGCACAAAGATTACGAAATAGTTAAAATTTGTTAATGTTGCTTTTGGACTAGTAAGTATGAGTTTGATGCACATATTCTCTTAATTATGGTGATATTCTATGCTTTGTCCTTTCTCTAATGGAAAATAACCTTAGTTAAATAGAAACAAAATCACGTTGTATACATTTCTTGAACTGTGAAGTCACTTTCTCGTTGCTCAAAAATATATTAGAGAATTATTTTTCATTGTAATAACTAGAGAGAAACCAAATTCAATGAGAATTAATATGAGATATTTCCCTGAGACTACACAATGCTGATGACTTTTATTTTTTTAACATTTTCTTTTTCCTGAAGGAAACAGAATAGATGGCATCTGGGCAACACATTTTATGTAATCATGTAGCCCAGTGCAGGCTTTTCTATAAATGGCCCTGTATCTCTCATAATCAGGGAAGGTTAGATTTAAAGGCTGGCTTGGGGAAGCTTTGAGAAGCAGTAAAGATGAATGGGAGAGATAGCTGAGCAGGACTCCAGCTCGCTGTAAGTAGCTGTAAGTAGCTTTCTGACATGTATAGGGCCCATAGGAATGGTGATACATCATAGAAGAGTACATGCTTTCTCTGAAATGTGATGGTGTTGTAATGTCACTGCCTTGTTGAAAAGCCTAGAGTGTTCCAAGATGCTAAAGAGAGATTTAAATAAACACTTTGGTGTTCTGTTTCCTCTCTGTTACCTTCTGGAACTCTTCAAAAAATGGCACCTGTTAAAAACAAACTAAAAAAACCCAAAAATGGTAGCCAAAGACATGACAGTGTTGTGCTGACTTGCATAGGTTACTTTGAAAAGTGTCACACTACAGAGATTCTGTCACTCAAGTGCCGTGCGCGGAGCCTCATCTCTTCTGGACCTAGCAGTTTCCCTGCAGGTGTCAGTGGAGTTAGAATTACATTCTCTGGTTTCTGTATCACCTACATTGGGCAGTGCTATTGCTCTAAATACTTTCTGGTACATTACAGTATAAAATGTGTGAACATGAATGGATTTTCTAAAGCATAAGACACCAAAAGCTTCTTTTGGTTTGATATGAACTTATATAAATGTTGGGGGGGGGGGCTTTCTATGTGGTTTATTTATGTTGTTGTTGTGGTTGTTTTTTTATTTTCTTCTCTATTATGGAAAAATAGCAAACTAAATGAGAATTTTAAAATTAGTCTGCATTGCTAAGCTACACAAGACTGGATTTGCTCTGAGTCTTGATAATGAAAATTATAAATGAAATACATTTGTCTTTGTACTTAAATATTCTAAAGCTTAATAAATGCAACAGCCTTGTCCCTTGAGATAGGGTATATGAAGCCCTGTAAATGATATTTCATTTGACTAGGACAGGACGTCATCCTCCTGAATTATATTCTGGTGGAAAGACAACCATGAATTTAATGGAATATATGCATATTTTCTACCTCTGTTATTAACACATAGGGCATCATCTCCAACTTTTGCAGGAGATAAGAATGAGTGGAGACCTCTACAGCCTAATTCTGGGTTGCAAAGACAACGCAATAAGATTTTCTGACTCTTCTCCCTTATAAACCTGTTACCAAGTCAATGCTATTGCTTATACTAATATGTAATGCACAAGAGAAATTTTGTCTAAAACATTTTTGCTGATTATTGAAGTAGAGTAGCACACACATGCTGTGTGTTTCTGTATTAAATTCAATGTATTAGACTGGTTTAAGATTATGAATATTTTCAGGTACTTCCACTGTATTTTCGCATCTCCTACCAAGAGCGGATAGAGCTAGCCG
>VXBU01003119.1:92189-105698 GCA_013400315.1 Bombycilla garrulus | reverse complement strand
AACACGAGCAAGTGTATCTCTACAATACCTTCAATTTGATGGATTTTTGCTTTTCAAGAGCACAGTTTTTGCTATAATGGGAAGAGACAGGAAATGAGCTACTCACACTTAATTTGGAACTCATACTTTTGTCACCCAATTCATAGCTCAAAAACTCTGTTTAATGCACACTGAGAAGATTTCAGGTGCAGAATGAGCATACTCAGAAGATAGACAAATGTCTGCCTTTCATATTGTATGAAAATTATAAACTCATTTAAAATATTATTTCATATATATTTTCTTATATATTCATCTAATTATCTGCATCTGGTGCAAACTGGGATTCATTCCAGGACTAAGAAAATGAAGCAGAATGGCACTGTTGGATGATCCATCCAATGAGCAGAAAAAGGCAAATATCTCCTTCCCCATCCTCTCTATAGTGTTTGATCTGACTGATTTGTACATCCTAGTACTACCCTTTAAAGGAAAAGTGTGTTAAAAATGGCTTTAGTCCCCCCCATAAAGGCCCATCCTCTGTGCTGTAGCTGAAACATGTATATCCAGTTCCTAGGCTAACAAGGAACAAATACTGACATATTTGTAAAATTTACAAGTAACCTTCAGGAGACCAGGAACGTGCCATAACAACTTTCTTCCTTAATGCAATATGCAGACACATGATTTACGTCAAGGTTGGCTCAGTGCTTGTATGAGATATACTCATGAATAAAAGAAGTAAGTGCAAGGTAAGACAGGAGCACGGAGATCTAGAAAGCGGCTGTTACTGTGTAGGTCCTTTGGAACTGAATTTATGGTCTTGCTTTTATCACCACCAAAATGACATTCAGGATAGTTAAAACACTACCTCCAGGCCACAGGTCACAATTGGAATGACCTTCTTTTACTGAAGGAGGAAATAGCCATCTTGTGAAGGATTTGAAACTTGCCAGTAGCCCAAATGCCCTTGGAGCTAAGAATTGTTACATATTTTAGCACTTTCTCCTCAGATAAGAAGTATTCTAGGCAGGCTATGGTTTTTTTTCCTAACTTTAACCATCTAGCTAAACAACTGGATATCTATGTATGAACTTGAGTCAAGAATATAGAAGTTCAAATTTAAAAAAAAACCACAATCAACCAACCAAACAAACAAACAAACAAAAAAGCAAAACAAAAAAGTTAACAAGAAACTATTTCAGTAAAAACACTACATACCTTTCTTTGCCTGGGGAGTTAATTCACATATTAAATGTATGACTTAGCATATGCCTGCAAGAAACATAGTCACTGTGGATAGTAGATAAAAACCTAGAATAAGGGAGAGGGATGATTAGAATTTTCCTCATATTTTTAGATGAAGTATTTTTATTTAATTGTACTTTTTAAGAAACAAATTAGCTTTCAATAAGTATATAACTTAATAGCATGCAGTCAGACAAGACTGTTATGACATTTTTAGCAAAAAGACACTACATAAGAAGGTTTTAAGGCCAGAAGAGACCTTCAGTTAATCTAGTCTGACCTCCTCATATCATAAGCCATTAAAATTGTTATAGTTTTATATTAAAAATATGGTCTGTTCAAAATATGGGCAAAAATATGGTCTGTTCAAAAGACAATAAAATGTTCTACATTAACGAACTATGAAAAAGGCTGGTCACTTAAACTGTAGAAGAATGATCGCAAAGATTAAAAATTAAAAAATTAATATCCTGACAAAAAATTAGAAGACTGAATATAGGCTAAGTCAGCTTCTATTTATAGTGGTATATATTCCAATTTTAAACACCTTCAAGGATGACTTTCAATAGCACTTATTCCTTCAGTCTTTTAATACACCCCATAAATTAATTTCAAGTGATACTGAACTATGCAAGTTTATGTTAATTCCTGTGTTTAGTGCTCCTGTTGTGTGAAAAAAACATTAAACTTACATGAACACTGATGTTCAAACTAAGGAATAAAAATTAATACCTAAAAAATAAAATGATTTATCATCAAGTATATTATTTCTCACATATGTTACAGCTGAAATTTCCTTAATAACATATATAAAGTCATAATTGAGTTTAATTTTTTACTTCATCTTCCCTCTCTAATTTTTTCAATTATATTAATGATGATTGACTAATGACATTAATATACGTGGTTTACAGAGAAACATCAGTCTGATTGCTTTAGTTTGTAACTCCTCAGTGACCTATTAATGGTCAATGATCCAACTGAACTGCTGAAGTGATCAGAGAACAAGAAAAGAAAAGTATTTTAAATATATAAATAATTTGGTATCTATTAAGGGCATTTATTGAGGATGTATTTTAAATAGCATATATTGGACATTCAGGTAACCACCAAAATGCATGTGAACGAATTAACACTTTGTTATAGGAAAAATCAGAGATGTGACAACTAAGAACATCTGTATATGTAATCTGTAAACTCATTAATATCAGGTCATAGTTCAAAGATGTATAACCTAGTATCTTCTTTACCCCTCAAAATAAAAAAAAATCACAGATAATCTACCAAAATCGTGAAGCTTGATCTATGCTGAATTTTGCCTTTTGTTCAGAAATTTACATTCAGTAGTTGTTTCACTGTTAAACAGAATAGAGTGAAAATTGCTAAATCAGGACCAACTCATGAACAATTCCTGATAGTGATATTCTCAGTACTGGTATTTTTCCTATTTGTAGTGCATAACTCACTTTTTCTGCAATTGCTTATCTCTCTGTGATTCTCCATCAGAAACTACATGACCTCAGAGGCCAGAGAGCTTTTATCATATTTGAGTACAATATGAATGAGCATGAACAAAGCCACTCTTAGTTTAATCACTGTAAGTTTGTATGTTAGCTCCCAAGGGGGAAAAAAACAAAACCTATCCTGAGTACAAAGAATACAAACAACCTCTCTAATAGTCAGGGCTGTGTGCTTGAAATGGTATGTGGATATAAAGCAATGAAGCAAGCACATGTTTTTTGTATTAAACAGAACAAGTTATGTCCCTTATTGGTCACTGCTGTCGGTGCTCTGTGGCAGATATGTTCAAAGTGCTGTGCTGCTGAGATTGTGATTAATGGCAATTATCAGCTTGGACTCTCAAAGTGCCATAAAAATGATGGCAATCAGAGTGTTTATCTAACCACTGATGTATGACACATAAAAAATGGGCAAAATATGAATGCATGCTGAGTGTCATTAGTATTTTAAACTTAAAAAGCATTTTTGGTATATTATATTTTGTGATGGCTTAATTATAGTGCTTTAAGCTCCTTTAGCAAGACATTTGGATATTTGACTCCCATGTAATAGGTGTCTGTTCATAGCTTAACCTGTTAGTATGTCAGAGGTTGAAAGAGTACAGAGCAAACAGAAAATAAAAAGCTGAAACTGATAAATGTGGGAGGACATCATTACAGAATTTCTCTTTCTTTACTGCCAGCTCTGTTATTTGTCTCACTGCAGTCACAAATCTTGAGGCATTTACTTCTGGCTCAATTTCACTTCTACTCAGGTGTCTGAGCTTGACTTTCCTCATGCTTGCAGGTCAACCTATCTGATTTCAAATTTAATCAAGAATAAGAAGGAATGACAAAGTAGATGGCTTAGCAAATGAAGCAAAATGATTTTTTTCTCCTATTGATTTGCAAGATTAATTAGGAGCTTTGTGAAATAAAATGGGTCCCAGTATAAATACAGTGAAACTATCATCTGTAACTTTTTGAATAACTGATTGGAAGATGAATCCACAAACCCAGATAAACAATTCTTTGCAATGTCTATCATCATTCAACTAAAATGATCAAATACGCTAAGTAGCAGATGTGCTCTTGCTTTCCTCTGTTGAAGTAACAAAATTTGCATTCATTTTCTGGAAGCAGAAATGTCACAAGCTTCACAGCCAAAAAAATGTGGTTTATACAGGTTCAAAGGTCAGCAAAACAGTTAACTCATAATTCCACATGGAATCTAAAGCCCAAAAAAACCAGCAGCTAGTACAATCTATAGCTGAGGAAGCAGGCCAGTTGTCTCTGTCCCTGACTACATGCAATATACATGATATATGTAAAGATAAAATTCCTGTATATTCAATTGCAATATCCAGATCCAAGACAATCCCGTCAGGAAACAATTGTCAGAATAAATGGAGATTTCCATATCTGAGGGAATCAGTCTCATTGTTGCCATGGAAACAAAAAAAAAATCAATCCCATGCAAGCTTTTAAAATGCATGTCGGTGACAGCAGAGATAAAGGAAAAGTTAGAACAAACTGAAGTATTAAGTACAAAGGACTTGTGTATTATATGAAAAATATCATTAAGCCTCTATTCTTCTCACTCTTCAATTTAGTACAACTTAATTAGTAAATTATTACAACATTTCTAAGTTTTAACTCAACAAATACAATGCTCCAGCTTCTTTTCTTCACATATTTGGTATTTCACAAGACCAAAAAACAATGTTAAGTAAGGATTAGATTTTCAGAGGCATTAATATGTTTTATGGTTTATGTTACATTACTATGTAACATAAAAATCAGAAGTATCAGTTAACTTTAACATTTTAATACAGATAACTATATTATGAATCCATGAATTCCTGTCCCTAAGGAAACATTTCGTCCTTATTTTCTAGCAAAGCTGCCTCTGGAGCACAGTGGATGTCACCAGTTGCATCAGCTGGATCCAGGTGCAGGACCACTTTACAGATTTTCTGTCTAACTACAGTCTGTCTCTTCCCATTTAAGAGAAATTCTCCTTTTTTTCTGCACCAAAAAGTATCCTTTTTCAATGTTACCTGCTTTCCTTCTCCCTCCTTTAAGTGACAGGCCAAATGGAGGACCTATTACATGTTGAAACCATTAACAGCAGACCTTGACTGCTCAGAGTCCTTGAAGGTCTATGAGAAGCTCAGTGGGTACATTTCAGACACATGCAGCCACATACGTTGCCTTCAAGCAGCATAATTGGGTCAGAAAGGAGAAACTCAAAGTATCCTCCCTGTGGAAAAGCCATCACTTCTACAGCTGATGGAACCAATTCCCTGGCTCCTGAACAGGAAATATTTCAAAAGTAGGGCATAGGAGGGGATGAGGTACTGCAGTCTGAATGGGTAGGTCATAAGTTTCTCATGTAGATTAGCACTTCTGTGGCATGTTACCTCCCCTAAGGTGAATACTAACTGATCAATAGAACTGAGACATGATTCATAGCTCCCTGATAGCTAATCAGTGCTCCTTGTGTCAAGCAGATCACAGGAGCTGAAGAAAGTCTTTAGTGCTTTTGAGTATTCCTAAGGCAACACATCATCAGAACAAATAGTAGAGGAAGTCAGGGCACTTCAAACACCTTAGTATTTTTGAAGTCACATTTTCTTCCCTGACTGCTCTCTTGTTCACTGATGCAATGAACCAGTGACTGCACATAGTGATAGCAAATTATGACTTCCACGGTGGTAAAATTAAGATTCAGCCACAGCCAAATAAGTTGGTGCAGTGTGGTATGTGCAAGTGTAGAGAAGTTTCCAAAAAGTGCAATTCCATCTTTAAACCAGTTGCAGCAAACTACAGAGTCCCATGTAACTCAATACTGCTAAGCCACTTGATTTCCTTTGTGTGCAGGTATGATTTACTTTATCCTAGACTAGACTCTCTCTGGCTGAAAAGTTCATTATGTATTTCTAAAATAAAAACTTTAATTTGTCACATATCCTAAAACTGCCTATATTTCTTGGTTGTATTTTATTCATCTAAGCTATTTGGATTCTATTCATGACCTTCTATAATTGTGATACAATCATTTAGAAAATGGAGGAATCTTGTTCAGTTAGATTTGTGAGCATTTTTTCTGCTATCTTTTAAGATTTGATGTATGTAGAAATTAGTCTTATTTCATTTGAAATCTCTGTAAATCCATAAAAATTGCAAAAATACCAATCTGAGAATAACTTCAATAGCAACACTTTTGATCCCCTGCATCAGTCAAAACTAAATATATCTGGATCATTTCAGATATCTTCATCTAGAATAGCCATGATATTTCCAGGAAATCCAAAACAGTGGTTTACTTCAGTGAAGATTTTGTGTGATCTAATCTGCATGACCTTTGCTGTGGTTGAATCCCAAGTCTTCTCCATCACAGATATGGAAACACATGTTTATAGAGGACCACTCAGGAAGGTCACAGAAGATACCCTTGCTTGCAGAATCCTGTCATGGTGTAATGGATTTTCCTCATGATCTTCAATTAACCATTTCTAGATCAAATAGTTGTGGCTTTTCTTCCCTTTCCATCTATGTCACACTTTCTAACGTGTTTATTCTTAACTTCAGTTCTAGATTGATATTGTCTTTATGAGAATTTTCAGGTGAAAGTATTTTTTTCTTCCCTGAAAATTCTCACAATTACCTTTCTATGCAACAAAAGAGATAATTAAACTCATTAAAACGTTAAAAAAATAAATATTAGAAAAAGTAAAATGCATTGCAATAAATCAACTAGTATTCCATACCAAAAAATACCTGATTTTCATATACCATTGGTAAAATATAAGTATTCTGCAGGATGTCTGGACCTCACAAGACGACGTAGTATCATTTAATATCACTTATATTTGAAACATTGGAAAACCTTGGCTTAATAAAACAAATTAAAATTAATTCTGTTACAAAATACCTCAGGGTTAAAAAAGTTAGTGGTCAAAGGGGGTAAAATGAATCAGTAGAATCAAAATGGATTGTTGAAAAATTAGTCTTGTTACATATAACGAATTAAAATTAAATGTACGGGGCAGAAACACAGAAGAATACTGGAAAGAGAATGACATATTGTGACTTCAAGGGATTTTATTTTGTTTTGCTTTTTTTCTGCCATTTTATGGAGATTAGTGACTGAGTCTTAAAACCTGAGCTTAACTTTTGTACTGAATGTAATTTTTCCTACAGGCCGGGGTATTACTGAGTAGTTTACTGAGTGCTCTTATCAAAACAAATAGTAAAACCATGTGAATTTTAATGTTAATTAATGAGTAATATCTAAAATTAGCAAATTTGAACAAATCAATTATTCCATGCATACATATTATTTGAAGGTTAAGCTGTTCTGAAATGACATTTTTAAAAACCAGTTTCAAAAAAGCTAATTATGGATTGTGAACATTTGAAATGAGACTTAATATTATTAAAGAGATTTAATTGAATAAAGATACAGTAGTAGGGTGAAATTCTTTACAGATTTATCTAAATGAAAGTGTGTCAGTGTTAGCAAAAACAGAACTTGGTTCACTGCATTTTCAAATATATTTAGCCTCTCTGTTTATCAGTCTGACTATGAAACACTACACAAATCTGGGCATTTTAAATATTATTTAAAATATATTGGAAATATAATGGGTTTTGAATCTAATATTTTTACACATATAATGTCTATATGAGTGCCTACTCAAACATATACAATTTGATAACTAAATAATATTAATCTTTCAAATTAACTGATTAGTCTATACATTTGTATTTCCTGTACTTGATACATCTAGATGATATGTACAATCACACAAAAAATAAGCGTTAATGAAGTCTTTTTTTTTTTTTTCTTATCATAATATGTATTTATTTTAAATTTTGTTATCACATTACAGTTTTATAGAATCATAGATTTGCTCTGTCTGAGAAAACACTTTCCTTTAAGTTCCTTTTTTCATACCAGTTTAATATTTTAATAAAATATCCTTTGCAGTGACGTACCTGATGCTTCTTGTTAAACCAGAAATTTACTTTAAAATTTGAGTTGTTAGTGTTCGCACCTGGTTATCTCCAGTTTTGAAAAAGAAGATTTCATATAAGGATGAGTGTGTTTGTCAATGAGAAAGCAGTGCTGCTGAAAAAAAACCATGAGAGTTCATGTTAGATATCTCCTGGTGCTTCCAGAAATAATTCCAGAATTAACAAGTAAAATGATGTTTTGTTTCCCTCTGTGCTCTGTTTCTGCTCATCTATCACCTCTTTTCTTGCTTGCTACCACACATACTTCCCTGTCTTTTCATCTCAGGATACTTTTCATCCTTAACTTTTGAACATAAGATGTGAAACCTTAATATTTTTTAAATGTTGTTCCATGATTTTTGCAATAAAATTTAGGCCTTTCAAGCCTGAATCTTTTATGAGGTATATTTTTTGACTGCTAGTGGCTGGAGGCATATAATTTTGGGTACGTGTCATTGGTTTTACTCTTATACACCTTGAGACAAGCGTTAAGTCAGCATTATTCCAAAGAGGAAAGATAAAGCAACATAAATGTTAATAAGACGTTCCCTATATTTTCATTGTGTTTAATTTTCTTCCATTGCATATTTCATTAGAATAGAATTTAGAAATTTTGAATCTTATAACTACTCTTTTATTTGTTCTAGACTAAAACTGAACCTTGAACTCTGGCAGCTGAGAAGGAGAGAAAAGTTATAAACAACAAGCCATGCAGATCTCTAAATACTACCTAAGATTGCTTTCCAGTGTCAGGATTTTATGAACCAATATCTTTCAGCCTGCCAGACCTAAGAAGGATTGCCATCTCTCATAGGAAGAGAAGACTCTCTTCTTTCTAATGTGATAAAGCATCTATTTGAAGTCAGGTGGCTCATGAAATACTAAAACTTAAACCTGTCACTAATAAAGTATTAGATATTGATGGTCCTGTATACAGTGTAGGTTTCTCTTACTCATTCATTCTCTTCTTGCTTTGAATCCCAGCAGTATGGAAGGGAGAAAGAAAGGGATATTCAAATCTGGATAAAAACAGAATGCTGCCTTATACTAGGCTTTCCTATGTAACTCAATATGTTATTGGGGTCTATAAATAATCACAGCCAGCCTATTGGAAGAAAAAGAGGGGATTATTTTTCCTAGCTTTTACCTCCTTTTCCCCCATCAGGTCTTATATGTCACCTTTTGAGAATGTTCCCTTCCCTCTGAACCATATTTTTGTTGCTAACTCTGCTATGTCTCCTCCATACAGCCTACAACTCACTTAGAATCAGGGCTGAGATTTCCTGGAGACCTGCCCCTGTGGCAGAAAATCCTGAGTTGCATGGAATGCGGGAGGATATAGCCAGGTTCTGTAGGAGCACTCCACTCCAATAGTTTGGAAGTTACTCCCTCAACAAATACATAACCCAGCTTGGACCCCTGAACCAAATCCATATCCCTTGCAAAGGTCAGTGGCTACTGAAATAACAATTGTATTTATAAATAGTCACATGTATATATGTGTACAGATGAAGGGTATTCCTTTGGGCATGATATAGAATAAAGGGTGGAAAATACATTGGGGAACCCAAAATATTATGGTATTCCATATCTGTCTATGCAGCTAGAAATGGAACTGCCAAGGTTTGGGGTGCCGAGTGTTTTTAAGGTTAAGGCACTCAAGAAGAAGCCCTTTTGGCTCTTGCTTTTCTCTGGAGTTCTTATGGGGCGAGCTGAGGCAGCACAAGGCAGGAGCCTTCTTTTGTTTCTCACTGTGCCACAGGGGGTGTTGCTTCAAGTACATCCCTGAGTGGCAACCACAGAAGCTGCATTTCATGAATTCCAAACTGTTTCATAGTGAATTTTGCAACACCTATCCCCAGCAGAAAGCCAGAGCTGGTCAAGATCAGGCCACCACTCTCCAATACTCCAGGGAACATTTCCTTCCTTCTCTATTGGGAGAGCAACCCAGGAAAGCAGCACCGACACCCAATGAACCAGAGGCTGACTCGGTGGGGCCAGAGCTCCCCAATCAATGCTATCAATTCCCATCTGCCACCTTAACTGCTTTGAAAGCTGCTACCTTCCCAATTTTATTTTGTTCCAGGTTGAGCCAGGTAGGGTTTCTCTGCCGTTTTCTTTTTGTCTCTCTCCATAGGGTCATCATGGAGGGAGCCATCTTGGGAGGGGAGCTTCTCCACCCTTTTTGTTTCTCTCTGTTCCCAGGAAGTCTGTGAGTTTAGCAACTTTGTACCTATTGATTATTTATTGATGTTTTTACCTGAAATATGTTGCTGTTCATTTTTTTTAGGAAGCTGATATTTTTTTCACTTTTATCTATTCTCATTATTCTCCCCTTATTGGTGAAAAAGGAGTTGTTAAAACTTAAAGGGGAGATGGAGCATGTTGGAGTATCCAGCCCCCTTAACTTATCTTAAACCAAGACATGGGCTATGAAATTTCTTTTTAAAAAATTTGAAGTTTATTTTAGTCAGTGTCTCTGCATTCTTATTAGCAGGGATGAATAGTGTATAGCCTCTTATAATATCATCTTCAAAAGCAATACAAGATTTTTTTTTTCCCTATAGAATAGAGCTATCATTAAAAAAGGGAAGGATAAGAGACGCTTAAAAGCCAAGAGTTCAGCTGAGAAACAGTTTGTATATCTTACAGGTTTATGGAAATCTCTAGAGCACCAGTTAGAGGCTTTTTTTTTTAATTGTTACATTTAAATTAGGAGTAAATAAAATTGTGTTGAAAGTAGCTCTGATAATTTATGCACTGCAATCTTTAAAAGCTTTTCTGTAAAAAAAAGAAAAATATTTTCTATTCATTATTTAACTCCATTCTACAGTGATACAGCTGCTAGTAATCAAAAGCTTAATCTCTCCAGTTGACTCTTTACTGACCTTTGTAGGATCTTTTATGTCCACCTTTTTAACTCTGAACTCATGTCCACATCATGGATTTAATCAAATTCTTTACCAGTGGTAGCCATGCACTTGGTAAACACATCAGAGTTTAATAGGTGCCAAATCTATGCTGCACTTAAAGATGTAGGTAAATGTGGCAACTTCAAGATAAAGCTGAATTATCTGGAAAAACAGGACAAGGAAATAATTTTCTCATCCAGTTCTAAGGAACAACAGTCTATTTTAACAAGGTACCCCTATAACTGTACTACAGAATTCCTAAATTGCAAAGAAAGAAAAGAAATTGAGGCTTATCCTAAAGGTACTTTTGTAGGTGCAATTTGCCTAAGCAAATTCTCTGCTTTAAAAACATGTGATTCTAAACTACTTGCATATAGACCTAAACATACAGATTTACCTTCTATTCAATCATAATTAACATTTATTGCAAGATCAGGAAGACAGGGAGGAGAAGGATCCATAGCCATAGCACTGGTAGAAAGAAATTTTGGAAGCAAAGCATAGAATATGCTTGGGAAAAGATGGTTTGGTCAGCATATACAGGAAGTAGTTGAGATGAAATGGGGAATGGCAAAAGATTGAACACCACAGGCAGCAGCAGAAGTGTGAACCTGAACTCTTGTCTGCACCATCCCAGACTTTGTTTACTCAGCTCGGGTAGGATGAAATTGCCTCAAAAACACCAACTATGCCCTGGTTCCTTCAGCTGCTTTCAGCAGCTCTATAGCTCCCCTCCTTTCCCTCCATGGACAAAACCTTTTCCATTTTCACTTCTGCTAAAGCAGAGAAAATTTTATTTCAACCATATCTTTCACTTTTTCATCTTCAAATCTTATGCTCCAGCTCATCCCAGGTATACCTAATACCGCTAGCTTGGGAAAAAAAGTCATGGGAGTATTTGGTTTGCAAGTGATGGTTCAGGTTATTTGCATTGCAGTACCTTAGGTAGGTTTAGTTTTATTGAAGATTTTGTGTTTGTTTGTTTGTTGTGACATGGGAGTTCGAGCATATCAACCTAGTGGGTTTCTCAGCACACATATATCTCTGTATGACTAAATAAATGTGTGTAGATGTTCCTTGGCCCTCTAGGTTTATCCTTTAGAGCAGGGGCCAGCTGTGTGGCAAAGGCACAATAAAGATTTAGCATGCAACAGGAGACTAATTAAAAGAAGATATGATTGGCATGTTGTGCTCAAAGAAGCCATTGCTTAGTGTTTTTCTTTTCCTACTGGAGCAGAAACAGAATCAAACAGAAACCAATCCCATCGAAAATAAAAGACCCCCAAATGCTAAACCAAACAACAGCCATTTCCCTCACAGTATTTTTAGTAAAACACACAGCTATTCTGTGAGGGTTGCATTGTGTTTGGGAATCCAGTCCTGATAAAACTTCACAGATTTAGGAGGTTGTGTACATACTAGATTGTGTTAATACAAAACAGGGTGTTTCTATTTGTGTGTACAGAGGGGCAATCCAGTCTTCTTAGCTCTTGCTTCAGCAAATACATATATTTTTAATTCTGTGTAGCCTTCTTCTGTTAGTTAAAGCTCCAGGAAATATCTGTCCAGTGGGCATGTAAAAGGAGATGTCCTTTCACTGGGTAATAATGTTTAGCAAGTCTAATTGGTTTGCTAATGTATTAATTCATACTAATTTGATGTTTTCTAGAATTAATTTCTTCTCTCTATGCACTACTTCTGTCCTAGTTTAGAAGTGTTGGGACAGCTTCTGCAACGTATTCCAGGGCTCCCCAACCCTGTGAATATGCACTCATACAATAAACCATGCCATGTCTCACCTTTAACCTGCTGAAAAGGTTACATTCCTTTCTGTTTCCTTGTTTTCTATCACACTTATCCCTGTTCTTTCCACTCATTTAACCTTCAACCAGCACAAAGATACACTGCTTAATTAGGATCACAGTAGTGAGTGACCTGAGGCTTTTCTCTGGTTAACAGGACTGACCTTTACTTGATTTGCTCTTGCCTCACTGTTTTTGACTACTAGAACTGGAGTTGAAGTGAGGTAACTTATTTCGCTAAAGCACAGAGGAAAGAAATAATAAATATAGTAGTAACAATGAGAAATATCTGCCTGGCAAAAGGGTTTCTGCCTGCTTTCCAAGCCTTTGTCAGTTGTATTCACCCTTAATTATTCCCTGCAGGTTGACTGAGTGAACAGCAGTAGTGTGAGAATGAGCTCACCAAGTGGAGTGAGATTGGTGTTCCATATTTACCAACTGTCCAACATGTTATGGCTTGGGAGTATTTTGAAAAGGTGATGTTGCTTAGTAATTTTCAATTTGTTCTGTCTGGTGAGTACACTGACAAATACCATTTACAAAGATTATGTAAAGAGCTGTAAAAAGAAAAAGGGTATAGCAAATGGAAAGAAAAAAATATAGTGCAAGAATGGCTTTCACAAGGAATTTGACTTTTGTTCATAAACGAAACTTTTGTAAAAAGCAAGGAAAAGAAAAGAGCTCTATCAGATTGGAGTTCACTGTATCAGATGCCATAGTCTGGATATTGCATTTGAGAAAATGAAAAATGCGAGTTAGCTTTTCATTGTACCTGGGTTGGTCTCCTAATTTAGAAGTTTATTAATATTTTTTCATGGCACATATAATTATTAACACCTAATGTCATTATCTGAATTTCCATGATTTGGATTACGTTTCCTGATCTTAGAATATCTTTCCTGATTGTTGACAACAAAAATTTGCATATATCTATGTAAAGCGTTTAGCTGGCCTTTATCCCTATCTGAAGCCAGAGGATCTCTGCAGAAAAAAAGAAAAAAAAGAAAAAAAGAAAGAACCAAACCCAAACATGTGTCTTAACCCCCC
>VXBU01003119.1:71623-81676 GCA_013400315.1 Bombycilla garrulus | reverse complement strand
AAAAAAAAAAAAAAGGAGGAACAAGCAGAGTTTATAAGAATTAATACTCTGAAGAGTAATAGGATTGGGAAATTTTTTACTAAAACAAGGAAAAATAGTACTGAATCCTCATCTTATGGGAACACACCATCTGTCAGACAACTATGATATTTATATTCTTTACACAGGTCACTAAATAAAAAGGAAGAATTTGAAAACATACTGTAAGTTTAGTGATTGTTGAAAGAGATGGAGAGAAAACAATGTGCTTTATTTCCTTCAAAAATCATGGTATTTATTTTCATATAAGCAAATTACATCTGTCTACTACAAGATCTAATCATATTATTCATAATAGGTGATCTTTTCCTTACTAGTTTTCAAGGTTATAACCTGGAAATGTTTTATGACCTCTTCTCATTTTTCATTTTCTAATTTTCAAGGTATGGTTTCTCAGAGAATTCTGGTTTTTATGGGGGTTTATTTTTATGCTGGCAATTCAAATTCTGGTCCCTCCTGCAACCTCAGTTTCTACTAATCTTCTTTATAGGAGGAGATCAATGTTTATAAACTTCCCATTACAGTGTGTTGGTCAGCAAGAAAGGAATATGAACATTTATGTTTATTTGTAAACTTTTTAGCAGAGTAATAGCTAAAGTGGTCTAAGCTTGAAAAACTCTCCAGTGCCAGCTGGAGAATCAGAAAAATGTGTATGAGGCTTTAATTAACTGTAAAATCTGAAGTGAACTGCGTTGCATGATACCTGGGGATTTCAGTGAAGAACGTACATATGTTCTCTCTGCTAATTGAAGATGAGCTGCATTTTAAGGGATTACATCCCCTGAGGTCACAGAGCCAGAGAGAGCAGAAGATAGGAGAAGAATTTTAAAGGCCTAAAGTAAACTTTCTGTTCATGGTCTGCCCTTTGCAAGCAAAGTATATTAACAGTTTATCTTTAAGCTGATTTACTGCATGCTGTGTAAATTTATATGGAAATGGGAATGTGGTATAAAAAAGTATTATACTTTTTCTTCCTAGACATAAAATATAAAATGTGAAAGGCTTATAGTTCTGTGGCAAAGCTCGTACTTCATCTTTTTCATTAAGGACTGAGATATTTTTTGTTAATTTCTTTTTAAGAGGTTATAGAAACAGACTAATTAGAAAGTAAATTAATCATGGCTGTAAACTCCTCTGCAACAAAATGGACAACTATAAAACTCCATTGGCAGGGTGTTACAGCATTGTCTCTTTGAGTGTTCACAAAAGCCAGCATGTTGATGGGGATTTCACCTTGCAGAAGGGGCAGAATACAGTGCCTTGTCCTCCTTGTCCTAAAAGACTTCTTAAAGCTCTAGGCTGGTATTGGCTAGAGTAGAGTCAATTTTCTCCACAGTGTCTCATACAGGGCTGTGTTTTGGATTTGTTCTGCACACAGGGTTCATAATATGGAGATTATTTTGTTACTGATGAGCTTTGAATGGTTGTAACAATCAGGTGAGTTGCCTCAGGACTAGAAGAAAGCAAATGTCATCCCTGTCTTCAAAAAAAGACAAGGAGGGAACTACCAGCCACTGGTAGTCAGCGTCACTTCAATCCCTGAAGAGGTGATCAAGCACCTCATTCTGGATGCCATCTCTATCCACATGGATGACAAGAAGCAGATTATCAGAAACAGTCAACATGGATTCACTAAAGGTCAATCATGCGTGACCAACCTGGTTGCTTCCTACAATGAAATGACTACCTGGATGTATGAGGGGAGAGCAGTGGATATTTTCTACCTTGGCTTCAGCAAGGCTTTTGACACTGTCTCTCAGAACATTCTCAAGGCAAACTCAAGAAGTGTGAACTGGATGTGTGGACAGATGGTGGATTGAGAACTGCCTGAACAGCAAATCCCAGAGGGCTGTGATCAAAGCACAGGATTTAGTTGGAAGCCTGTCACTGTTGGTGTCCCCCAAGGTTCAATACTGGGCCCAGCAATGTTTAGCTTATTCATCAATGAGTTGGATGAAGGGGCAGGTGCCTCCTCAGCAAGTTCACTGATGGCACAAAGCTGGGAGGAGGGCTCCCAATACCCCAGAGGGCTGTGCAGCCCTTCAGAAGGACCTTGACAGGTTGATGTAGAGATGTAGATGGGCAGAGTGGAACCTTCTGAAATTCAACAAGGGCAAATGCAGGGTCCTGCACCTGGGGCAGAATAACCCCATGCACCAGGACAAGCTGGGGGCCAAAGTACTGGAAAGCAGCTCTGTGGAGAACGATCTGGACATTCTGGTGGACAACAAGTTGTCCATGAGCCAGCAGTACCCCATAGCTGAGAAGGTCAATGGTATCCTGGAGTGCATTAGGAAGGGCATTGCCAGCAGGTCAAGGATAGTGATCCTACCCCTCTACTCAGCACTAGCATGTCCAGTTCTGGCCTCCTCAGTGCAAGAGAGGAAGCTCCTGGAGCAGGTCCTGAGGAAGGTGACAAAGATGATTAGGGGTGTAGGGTGTCTCTCTTATGAGGAAAGGCTGAGAGAGGAGCCAGTTCAGTCTCTAGAAGAGAGGACTGAGAAGGTACAACATCAATGTCTATCAGTATCTGAAGGGAGGTTGTCAAGAGCATCGATCCAGACTCTGGTCTGAGGCGCCGAGGAATAGAACAAGAAGCAATGGGCAGAAACTAGTGCACAGGAAATTCCACCTGAATGTGCGGAAGAACTTCTTTACTGTGTGGGTGACCGAGTACTGAACAGATTGCCCAGGGAGGTTGTGGAGTCTCCCTCACTGGAGATATTCAAAAACCATCTCAAGGCAATCCTGTCTGGTGTTCTCTAGGATTACCCTGCTTGAGCACAGAGGTTGGAATTACCCACTTCCATCCTTTCAAACCTTAATCCATTTTATGATTCTGTGAATTCCACTGAGAAGCAAAGCCAGTATTATGGATAGTAAAGCACTAGTATATGAAGCTTTCAGGAAAAGGAAATATATGAAAGGGCTAGGAAATGTGAGTAAGTGAACATGAAATTTAATTGAATCTTCTTTCTTGGTTAAATATATTGCAGCAGGGATATGAAGGAAGAAAGAATTAGATAGGAAAAACCTAGAGAATATTTCTCCAGTGTTTCTTCAACTAGGAGGGTGTTAGTACTTGGGTGGGTTGTTTGTCTGTATTCATCTCTTTTTGCCAAAATCTGGTGTGCAGCTGAGATGAATAACCACTGAATTTGAGTGTGTACATGGTTCAACTGAGTCTTTTATACAGCAATGTGTTGTGGATTTGCAAGCTGCAGGTATTTCTAGTGCATAGCTGACCCAAGATGAGTGTGCATTTAGCATAGTAAGTGGCTGCAGTAATCAGGGTATTGCTCAGTGTGCAGCATTTTTTGGAACACCACAGTCAAATCACATGCATTTGAGACAACTTCCATGAAGTTTCTAGATGGAAATTGAATAGAATACAGACTAATAAGTGAGTAAGATAAATGAGTAAATATCTTTATTCATAATTCATTGTGAAAATAAGTAGTTAATAATTACAGCATCTTCATTTATGTCAGCAAAATAATTGCATTTTTTCTTACAGTTGAAACAGAATTTTGGAAGGGATGTAGCAAATATTGCCTATATAATCTAAAGTAATATGTGGCTGCTGGAAAAAGAAGCAGCTTTTTAGGACATAGCCACTCCCCGTATTACTTGCTATTTCAAATGGTGCTATATTAAAAAAGAAAAGATTGAGAAAAAGTGAATAAACTGAGTGTCTCTGTTCAGCACATAAAATATTGACAACAATCTGAAAAAGTAACTGCTGTATGAAGTATGTGAGGCATAGAAGATGAACACATAAAGCAACTCATATAATATTTAGCACAAGAACCCCAGGGAGGTTAATGAGCTGTTCTCTATTAACTCTAGCAATGCTAAACAAGCACAGGATCTGGTCCTGAACCTATAAAATCATATGTCTTGCATTCTTAATTATAAGTCAGAAAGAAAAACAATAAGTCATGGACACTTCATGTACACTACATTGCTGCTTCTATAAACATGGAAGAGTTACAACTATTCCCAGCCACCTTTCTTCTAGATTTCCTTAGGGACATTTAAAATTTGATGTCACTTGTTTTTGTTTGAAATTTTACTTTTTTTGCTTGTGGTGCTATTGCTATTTACATTTTGCCTGCATAATTGTGGTTTGAAAGACAAAACCTGTGGCAAATAAACCTTCCTGTTAAAATTATGGTATCTTTTCTTCTTAAATTTTATTTTAAAAAACCCGAACATTTGACACTTGCTGACTAGCTGGCTATGTAATTACCTCTTTAATTTAAGTCTTACCTCTGGAGAGGGATCAAGAGCGGTATGTCAGTTCAAGTGAGGCTTCCATGGCAGGGGTGTATAGCATGCAGCACCTGGGCTTCTGCCTGCTTGAAACCCCTGACTATGTAGAGACACAAAGCTCTTTTGAAGTTGAAATCAAAAGGTCATTCAAATGATCAAGGTGTGCATCCATCCTCCCTCCAGTAATAAAACAGTGAGATCTCCTAGGGAGGTCTCCTCTGTCTTTTGTTCTCTTGCGCCTTTGAACCATTCACAGGGACCTATCTGCCCTTCTTAGTTACAGAATAAATGTCTTGTGCTTTTCAGACATACAGGGATTTTTGGTATGCAGCTTGCAGGGCCAGGAAAGCTAGACACTGCTGTACTAGACTTGGAGTTTGGCAGTTGCTGAACTTGAGAGAATTTTTCATTCTTTGCTTCTCATTTGGGGAAGGCAGGATATCCTTGAGCATCAATGATTCTGTCAGAAAACAAGGACATATTTACATATCATTTGCATACTGTAAATAGTTGTGCTCTCCTCATGGATCTTGCACTAAAAACATATATCGTCTGACATAATGTGCTAAACACAAAGAAAGTTTGCTTAAGTTTCATTAAAAACCTGAATTTGGATTATGTGTTAACAAGCTAAACACTGTTGTACAATCAAAAGTGTATTTCTCTAAGTATTTCAATTATGGCACATATAATAAGCAGTTAAACTTTACAGACACTAAGAGGGTATAATACTTGCTAACTTCCAAGTCCTAGAACAAGGTTAAAAATTAAATATCCTACAAGGAGTTTTATATTAAAAAAATACAGGAATAGAAATTATAATCCTCACAACTGTTTACCTGTACATATTCCAGCCTAATGGATCTATACGCATATTCTTATATACAAGAAATTGAGTCTTGAAAAATTCACTTCAAAGTAGAATATGCAGGCACTGATTCAAGATTAAAGTTATGATTTCCTATATAATATTTCAGCAAATCTAAAGGTGTAAGGAAAGAGATTTAGTGCTGGAGAAAACAAGAAACAGGATCAGAATGTAGTTTTAAAGGCAAAATAGAGTTGCGGACAAGAATTTGGAAGAAAACCAGAAGAAGAATAGTCATCCATATTTCAGACTCACAGTTCTGATAGGAACAGGCAAGAGAGCCATTATTGGGAGGGTTAAGTAGATTCATATTGGATAGGACATTGAAGGTGGTTGATCTAGGTAAGGTGAGCCCCTCTGTTAACTTACAACTTGTTACCCTTAGTTTCTTAACAGCCCCAGATGCTTGACATCCTTGCCTTCCTCTTTTCTGCTCTCCTTTGGTGGCTAGCACACCTAAGACAGTTAAAGTTTCTCTTCGTATTTTTCTTTTTTCTTTTTCTTTCCTTTTTTTTTTTAAACCCAGGAAAAGCTCAAGTGTGGTCCTCTTCCTCTAAAAACGTTCTCTGTGCTCTTGATTCAGTCCCATCCCATCTTCCTGCTGAGATTAGTGACTTTTCTGTAAGGGCACCACTTTCCTTCAGTTCTTTCATCTTCTTTGCACCTTTCACCCATTCTCTTTTTAACTCTTAAGAAAGAAAAAGAAGAGGCTGAGTAAAGAGGCTAGGCAAAATGATCTTATGACACTAGCTCTTCTTCAAAAGACTGTGATTTGAACTACATGATTTTTGGAAAGGACAGAGCCATCTACTGCAATTCTTGGGGGTTTTTAATGGAAATATTATTGTCCAGGTATCTGCATAAAATCAAGGATAAACATCTGTGGTTCTCTGAGACAGCAGAGTGAGGCAATCAGTTTTCAGACTAAATATATATAATATTCTGCCCCATTCTGAGCTGCTGCTGGAGGCTTACCATGGCATATCAAATAAAGGCAATCGCTAATTGCTTTTAGCTATTTTCACCTTTTTTCTCCCATGTATATGCATTTTTAATTCTGCAATCCTGTTCTATTTCTATTCACTAAGCAGTAACAAACACAGGTAAAGTGTGCTTGTTCTAGAAAGGAGATGTCATACTTTGGAATATATCTTGTGCAGTTCCTATGTTGAGCACTCTCTGGAACTGCCCACAGCAAGGACATAATGCTCATTTTTTACAGTATTCCTGTTTCTGAAATTTGTCATCAGCTCTAATTTACATTCTTGCCTGAATATATCATTGGAGAAGGTGACTTCTTTTTTTTTTTTCCTACTTGCACTGTTTTTACAGTCACTGCCTATATTCTAGAGATTGTGACAGCACTCTTTGTTTCCTCTCCTTGTTCAGCTCTTAGGTGCATTCTACTCTCCACTAGGTAGAAAAAGGAAGTTTTCACACAGTTGGGATTCACTCACAAAAAAAGCATTGAGAAAAATTTGAGGGAGAACAAAGCTTCTCCATTGTCATTACAAAACTGTTGATATTCTTCAAAATGCTGCAGTGCATGCTGACAACAGGTTAAATTTTAATCTACTCTTTAAACAAAGTAGAAAACAGGAATATGCTAAAAAATTGAGTAGGGAATATTATCTGCTATCACTGTGAGGCCATTGCACTGAACAAACAAAACACCACACCTTTGATTATAGAGGTTGATTGAGACATTTTCTAGCTTTGTTTGCATGCAAAACACATCCTAGTTTTTCAAAGTGACTGAAAAAAGACAAAAGACAAATTCAAAATTCAAAAATCTCAGCGGATATTTTTGAAAAAGATTCTGTATATGACATGCATTGATAATGGTTATGGCAGCAAAATAAAAAAGATGGCCATGAACAGAAAGCAAGCGATTTTGTATTTATAATGTATGGATGATGATATGCATGTCTGAAGAGTTAATTAGACTACATAATATAGCTGTTGCACAAGCAGCTAGAATTTAAATATATGATTATATAAATCTGAAAGTGAACAACCATAAAAAATCATCTCTGTGATGATTTCATTAAAATGAAACGTGTACGTTTATTTATAACAACCAAACCAAGTCCAGAATACCAGTATTTATACTCCATGACATTTCCTTTCCCTTCTCCTTGAGATTCGGCTACTGGGCACTCACTCCCTTCTCTTTCACATGTCCTCTGTGAGATGCTGATCTTTGTCTCTCTCATGTCTTCTGTTCTTGACATCCTACAATCTCCTACAAGTTTGTCTTCATGAGCAGATCTGCTTGTTTGTCAGGAAAGCTACAACTTCCTTCAAAGCAGAGGTCATTCCATAATAGCTACAGTCAGTGATAAAGTTGGCAGGGACTTCTAAAGACTGTCTAGTCCAGCTCAGGATGGGGTCCAGTTGACATTTGAATGTCTCCAAGGATGGAAACTTCACAGCCACACTGAATAACCTGTGTTTGATCACTTTAGGAAATAATCTTCTCCTGTTTAAAGGGACTTCCAGTATTTCAGTTTGTGGTTGCTGTCAGGCAGTACCACTGTAAAGAGCCTGGCTGCTTATTTTTTAATCAGGTACTTTTAAATGTTAATAAAGTCACCATGCCATAAAGCCTCATTACTCTACCTGGAGTATAACATTAATGGGAACCAATGGGAACAACTGATAATCAAATATAGAGGTTATAAAAAACACTGGGCTTGGTTGCTGGGCTTTCTGTTTGGGGAGTTTTTTAGGCTGGTTTTTTTGTGGGGTTTTTATTGTGCTTTTTTCTTTTGTATGTGTGGTTTTTGTTTTTTTTTTCCCAAGTCCTTTAAAACATCCTGAAAAAAGACCTTATCTGAAAATTTCAAATATAAATAATTAATTCCTTCACTAGCAGCCACGTGTCTGTCCTCTCAGAGAAATCCTTTACATAAAGCTTTCTACTTCCAGATAAAAATCAGTTACAAAGTCTGCCTGTGGTATAACCTCCAGTTAGAATTTCTAGAAAGGCTCCTTCACTTTCAGAAGGCACAGACCTACTAAGGGAGGTTATACATAGGACCCTAGTAGCATATACTGTAATAGCCCTTGATTAATGTAGTAGTAGTGTCAGTAAACCATCCCCTCAGCCATAATGTCCTTGGACTACTGAAGATAGTTCATTTCTCTGTAAGCCTCTCCTTCCTAAGTTCAGACATTTCCAAAGATCTTTTTTGTTATACCACATAGTAGGGCATTTATGCTGATCTTCAGCTGCTACCTCTTCTGAACCCATGACTAGACATAAGCTGCAGCAGTGCAACCATGAACACTGAGCAACAGTTCCACAGAATGAAAAGCTTGTTATTCCATTTGTCATTTGATATGTCAACAAGCAAAATAAGCCAAAAACTTTTCCATTTTATATGTACAACTCTTACAAAAAAGTATTCAACGTGACAATTTCTGTGGCTAACTCATAAATATTTACATTAATATCATCAAGATTTGTAGTTATGGACAACATAGTAAAAGAAAATTTAAAAAACCTGAAAACAAAATATTGGTTTGGTGGCTGAAGCCTACCAAGAGGCTTTTTTAATTTGAATATAGAGACATTAATATTTTATTATTTTAATCTTTGAACTATATTACTTTTACTTCAGTCTGAGATAACATTTTCTGGGTAAAAAAAAAATCTCTAGATGTCTAAATTGGTGTGAATGCTTAATTTGCAGTACTAGAGAAGAGTTTCACATATATGCACAGGTAAATTCAGCTTTGCAAATTCAGCTGGAAGAAACCAATTTTACAAAAGCTAATATTGAACAGAGATATGACGATATTATATCAAATCAATTCTTGAGGCCTCCGTAACTATTCCAAATGCAATAGAAATGTGAATTTAAGATGGTTCCAGGTGCATGGTTCTGTTTTCAGACATGATCAGTTGATTACTCATCATCGTCTGTTGCCAGCCAGCTGTCAGCTCACAGAGAGAGCATTGAAGTCAGTTTGGCTGAGCAAACAGAGTTATTTCTGAACTGAATGTCAATTGGTTTCCAAAGCAGTGAAAGTAATAAAAGTGGTGATGTCAGTACCAGTAATCAAGCTGCACAGAAAAGGTTTATTTCCTTGACCTAAATCATATCAAACCACAGCTTTGATTAACAATGAGACAATTTCTGCTTCACAGGTTCAGGCTTCTACTTACATATTAGGGCAAAACTATATTATTGGTAGATCAGAAAGAGAGGAAAATTGGTTTAAAAAAAAAAGAGTATAATGACTTCATTTGTCTACTTTTATTGAAAAGAGAAAAATGCATTACCACATTAAATTCAATATTTCTTTTAATTTTTTTCCCAATGGTTTTCACAGTAAAGACACAAGGGTGCTAAAATATAAGTATTTTGGAATATCTCAGCAGAGAGAGGTGCATGGATGTAACAACGTATATGTTCTGTAAATTCTGATTCATTTGGATGCACATGCCTGTAGATCCTATTCAAGAATGACATCTCGAGTGCTTTGTTCAGGAAATGCTGATCAAACTGCAAATGTATGTTACTTAGATAATAGGTAATTCCATCAATCACATTTTTGTTTGTCATTTCCATAGTAGTTGCAGGTTGTCTGGAGTTGCTGTTGATTTCTCGGCTGCACGTTTGGAAAGGCCAGACAGAAAGTTCTCAAAACCTGTTTGAACTGAGGAATGTGTCAGGCAACTTAAACAGCCCTTTTGAGTAACTGTGAGCAACACTGAAACAAATACAAAAGCTCCAAGTCCACAGGTTAGGAAAGAGTAAACTAAGTAATGAAAACAGTGCTGAAAACTTGAATCTATATGGGACTATTTAAAAATGAATTTCATATTGAAAGCCATATGAAATTAATGCCTCCATATGAAA
>VXBU01003119.1:11897-70392 GCA_013400315.1 Bombycilla garrulus | reverse complement strand
TTTTTTTTTTTTTTGTTTTTTTTTTTTTTTTTTTTTTTTTTTTTTTTTTTTTTTTTACACCAGAAGGGAGATCTTTCCTTTTTGCCTCAAACACTTGTAAAATTGTTATAAAAATAGTAAAAGGAAATTTATGCTGAAAAGCAAAGTAGATTGATTCTGATTTTTTCTTGATTCTTACTTTGTCCAAGTACACAACAGAGCAAGATTTAGCTAATTTTATGTAGCATCTGGATGTCAACAAAAGTGTTTTTTAGTTGCAAATATGTTTCAATGCACATAATTTACCTATAAAATAATGAAGAATAGAAAAATAAGGTATAGTAGCAATTCCTATTTGGAGTAAGTGGTGGGTTTCATGGCTCTGTGTCACTTTACAGTCTGCAGGATTTACGTCTGGGAAGGGCATAGGAAAATTCACAATAGGCATCTATAGAAAAATAGATAAGGTTCAGCTTATTCTTAGTCGAAGTTTTTTCTTTGAAAATCAAAAGGCAAGGCACAACTTGAATCATAGGAATTCAGAGAAATCAGATTTCACTCAGTATTGCATAAAAATGGACATTTTAATATATTGGTTCAGCGGTACAGGTATACTATAAGATTTTATTGATCTAATAAATTTTTGTGGTAGAAAAGTTCACAAAATAATTATGTCCCACTAGCACACATTTTTTTAAAAAAGTTCTGAAGGATGAACTTAACTGAAATATTTTACTATTACTATTCTAGGACTCCAAGATTCCATTTATGTTCTTGAAATCGTCTATTATTTTTCTTTCCTGTCCTGTTTCAAATCAATGTATTCAGTTATTTTATTTGCTTTTTTATATGGCAGTCTTTATCATGCCTCTGATATAATCATCTTATTTCTATTATTTTAATACATATATATTTAAGTTCCACAATAAAACTCAGTACTCTGAGTGGGAATATGCTATTGTTTTCTACGTTATACATTATGTAAGCTTTATTCAGACCTATTTATTTATTGATTTATTTTTCATTTTAGCTTTTATCTATTATTCTTTAATCCTTCTGTGGTTTATTTCCACCATTGGAGAGTGCAAAAATGTTTTTGTTGAGCAATATGGACAGGAACATTGATAATTCTTTTGATATATTTAAAATTTAAATTGATGCTTTCTTGCATTTATGAGCAGAAAAAATCACATGCCAGAAATTTCCCATTTCTCCAGCTTTACTGGATCCAGTAATAGCTTGTTTCTATTAAATGGAAGCATACCAGGCAATTTTTATTAGAGAAGCAAATTTCATGATAATGATGATGCTGAATTATGGCACACATGTATTTTCATATTATGTCTGAATTTATTTGCACTCTTCCTATCAGTGAAGGGACTCCAGTCAGCTACATCACTATAGGACTGACTAAGCTCAAGGACTCAGTATATTTCCTCTGGCTGTTGGCATTCTGTTATCTACTTTGCTAGATGGTTTTGAAACTAGAGTTCTTTCTTTTTATTATTTGCAGAAATAAACATGAGGTAAAGAACAAAGAATGATTTTGAAATGATAAAAAATAAATTCTTCCACCTTATTAATGGCCTTTCCAAGGATAAAATGGCATGTTTGTTTTTGGCTTTCCCACTGAGCTTGTGAATGCTTAACAAGATAAGCGCATAATTTTGGATACCACTGCTAAAGGAAGAAAACTTCAGGCGCTGACCATGTAATCAAATCAAATATTTTTTTCTGTAGTTTTCCTTTTTTTTTGAAACATATTAATATGACCAGAGAGTCAGTTATGTATTGGAATTGTTGCTGGAGTCACAGGAAACTGTGTCATAAATTCAGAAATCCAAATGGTTTAGAATTTGTATGTTTTCTAAAACTTAGTGTGGGAAGAATTTTTTTTTTTTTTTTTTTTTTTTAAACACCAGTTATTTACAGCTTAGATGGTAGGCATATCACAAAACTAACTTATACTGAGAAGATAACATATATCTTAAGAAGATTCACAGTTCCAGGCTATGCAGAATAAAAAGGGTATGTGCTATCTTCAGTCTTGAAAATCTTTACACTGACAGGAAATAAATAAATTTTATCTATTGGGAATAAAGTCGAGATTCTATTTTATCTAGGTTTCCATTTCACTTGTCCTTTTTTCAGCCTTGTCATACTTTTCTCAAAAAAAGGCACCCATCACTCCTTTGGGAGTGCTGGGAAAAAGCAGAAGGTGAGTCAGTGGTGTTCAGACAGTGCATCCTCCTGAGTCCAAAGGCATGTGTCTTCTCATTCCATACTGCATGTGCATGACAGGAGACAAGTGTTGCCATGGTTGCAGTACTACTTACTGGCTCCGTTTTCCTGATTATTTTCTGCCCACAGTTTGTATTAGTAAGTGGACCATTACTGCTGGTGGTGTTTATGCAGGAAAACAAATAGCAGACAGCATTATGCTGCTATGGAGAGTATATTTTAAGTATCGCTACTACTTTAAAGAAAACATTTTAGTCATTTAGTCATCTAGAGCTAATTTTTCCATCTTTGGAGACATCCCACTAAATGAAGCGTAAATTTCTATTCACTGTCTGGAACAAAACATAGAAGGTAGATCTCTATGAATCTCCTAGAGCAAAAAATCAATAAAACACTGGATTTGGATACATTATGGTTTGAACATGGAAAACATTTACTTTTTTGAATGTGTTTCATTTTTATTGAAGTTTATTTTATCTGGGTAGATGTGGAGCAGGCTTAACCTAGACCCAGCAAATCAAGCAGAACAGTTTGGTGGATATCATCAGACACTGTAACATCAAAGATCAGACAAATCAGTACTTGCTTATTCTAATTTAGGTGGCCAGACAGTTTTACATATTGAGGCACATAGCCTTCATAGAACAGCTAACAGGCCTGGAACCCGTGACTGAAGTATGCATGGACTGACTCCAGTCCTACATACCAAGAGAAGCCCCAGTTTAATTTTTCCTGATATTATATTTCAGACTATGGGCAGACATAAGTATTAGCATCTTAGACACTATTCAGTGAAGGGCAAAGCTCAAAATGTTTGCATAAACCCAAAGAACAGAACTTCTGCATCAGTAAATCTGTCAAATACATATAAATTTAAGTGGAATTGTACAAGTGAGAAGGTGTATTTGCTGTACAAGCTGTCGTATAAATCCACATTTTCTAATGTAATTTATTTAACCTAGATGTAATCCTCTTAGTTCACACCATGGATGCTTCCCTTCTATTATTTTTGTTCTCAAGGCTGGAACAAACTAAATTCCTATGTCTATTTCTTCTTTCCTTTGGACTGAGAAAAGGATCCACTTTCTTTCAGAGGCGGACTATTACATTTTAAAATATATATTTCCTTCTCTGAGTGCTTTATGCAGAAAAGCTGAGCCTGCAGGATAAGAACCAGATGGAAAAAAAAGTTTGGTAAGCTGTTCCTCCCTTAGCATTCAGTAGATATTCAGACAATTTTGATGAATTTGCACAGCTATAGGGAACAACATACATTATGATGTAAATGCCATCAAAATGACATATGCTTAAAGTTCTGTGTATAAATAAATAAAACATATTGAAAAGCCTGCTGCTTACCCCAGCTGTTTATTTCTCACAGTGTATAAATGCCAGAAGAAAAAAGCAAAAAAAACCCAAAACCAAACCAAACCAAACAAAACACAACTTGTTTTTGCAGTGTTTTCAAATTGAGTTTTGAGTCATAAAGCAATTAGTAATCTTAAATCAAGATTCCTAGCTGCATTCAGGTCAAGACCTATGAGTGAATTTCTGCATTTTTATTGAAAAAATGTGGAACTTGTACATTAAACTGACAAAAATTTTCATCTTTTTTGAAGATTGTAACCTGACTGAAAGAAAATATAGTTTTCAGGATCTTTTACGAAGCACTTGACAATTCATGGGTTAATCCATAAAAATATTCAATTCCTTATATGGCTGCAATGCAAAAACCTTTGGGTGAGATCCATGAATTCTCCATCAGTTCTCAAACGTCAATTTACTTTACTAGTGATTCTGTGGCCAAAACAAAACAGAAAAACAAACAAACAAAAAAAACCCTAACAAAAACAAAACAAAACAAAACAAAAAAAGACCAAATGAAGTAGAAAGCAGGGAATTGCTAAAAACCAGGGCAGTTGAGGATCAGCAACCTCAGTCTCTGCTACAGCACCTGGAGACTGGTAAAAGCAGTGGCTTGCCCTGACATCCAGCTCACATTTAACTGCCAGTGATCAGAGAGAAGGAAATAATCTGTTCTGTGCTGAAGCATTCAGTGTGACTGTGTATCTTCACAAGTGTAACTGTTTACTGAAAAAGAAAGGTGTTAAAATCATAAAACAATAGAAAATCTAGGTGTCTAGAAAAAAAGTTCTACTCCATCACAGAATTCCAACTTACTATGCTGCATGTTACACAGCTCTGTTTACTTTGAAAAAAAAGTATCTCTATTTCACAGGGATTTAAAGAACCATATTTATTTTGAAGAACTGAGTTGATGCCTTCCTTAATTTCCCAAGCAAAATTCCCCTTACACCGAACCGGGGTCTTTCTAGATGAAAATATGCAGAGCCCAGCTTTTGTAATTTTTGGTAATGCATCCAAATCACACATACAAGAAAAATTATAAACGAACTGTCAATTATTTATACTCTTTTCCAAAAAGTATGATATTTAATTTCCTCTGTTTCAGTGCAAGAGATGTCCAATATAACTCCTATTTACACAAATAGGAGTAGAACTATGTTTGCACTAGACTGTGAAAATCCTAACAAGATCTTAATCCTCAATCTATGATTATTAGTTTTATTCTCTGAACAACCAGGATGAACAAATTTAGATCCCACTTCTGTGAAAATATTTAACTTAATGGTTTGGTGAGGTTTCGAAACTTTTGCATCTATGGAAGCTCCTAACCATAAAGATTCCTCTGAAAAATTGCTTTTAAAATTAAACTAAGAAGGATAGAAAAAAAATATGGCCAACACAGTAAGTTCTGCAGTGGCTGCTGCTAAAATTTCAATGTCAGAGTGGTGTTTCTTATTGCTTTTTAATAATACATTCATCATAGGGAATAATGCAGCAGAGTTGAAGGGTAAGTCAGGGCTTACTTCTTGGGGCTGTGTGCATTCACTGACAGTTAGTAAGCATCAATTTTTACATTTCAAAAATAATTCATATAAAGTGAGGATAATAATTTCATTATTGCAAACTTTCTTTTAGGAATTAATATCCTTTTTCAGATTTTATGTATTTCAGAAAACATTAAATGGAGCATTTAAAACTTCCATTTTTTAAAGGGGCTGCAGTTTTCTTTGCTGTTCTTGACAGATTTTGTTATTCATTGGCTTGCTGTTATCTGATCTCAAAACAGAGCCATAGGTCTGTATGCATAATACAAAGAAATAATTAATTTTCATTAAAAATTTAATTTGCATTTACATCTCCAGAGCAAACATTAATCTAGACAATAGGCCAGTTAAAATGTGGAAGGTACATTTCATGCTTGCTTCATGAGACATGACGTTGGGAAGACTGGTTTGGGTTTTTGCTTTTGCTATTAAAGTCAGAATATTTTACAGTAAAAATAAGTGATTTTTGTTTTATAAATCACCCATACTGAAAGGGTTTACTTTCTTCCTCATCAGTTTTTTATTTTTCTGTCACTGCTCCTTTCCTGTAAACTGTGTATTTGAAATTTAAGAAGCAGATGAAAAAGTTCTAGTTCTTTTATTTTGAAATGCAAGTACTGTAATTTATAACCCCACCACAATTAGGAAAATCATTATTGTAATTTCCTAATTTTTCAAGAAATTTGAGCTCCGTATATATTTCGTCAATGACCTTTTATTTTTTTCACAGAAAAATACTACATTAGTAGTTATTCACTGCAACTAGATACATGTGCCTAGAGCTACCTTGATCACTGTTTAAGTTTTCTCTTTCTTCTTTGATCATTTTTACTTTACAGTAATATACTCATTAGTACTGTACTGCCAAGATGGTTAGGGGAATGTGATAGATGAGGAGAGGAAAAGGTAAATGGATTTATTTAGTGCAGAGGTGATGTGACTAGGCAGGAGAGCATCAAGGATAGACAATCAACTACTGTAATGAGCTGTCGTAAAGAAAAAAAACAACAGACTTCAGATATCGGTTGTAAATGGCAAATAGCAAAGAGAATATAGGTATTGGATTTGCATGGTGGGTTTTGGTGGTGAGGGAAATACACAGTTGTCTTCTAGGGGGGCTGCCTGAGGTTTTCCCTGTGTACACTGGAGGCAATGACAGTGCCTTCAGGTTGGACCCACTGCTGGCCAAGGTCAAATCAGTCATTGTCAGTAGTGGTGCCTCTGTGATGGCACACATAAGACAGGAAAACAAATCTGTGCAACAAACTGCATCTAGAGAGAGAAGTATGTGAGAGAAAAAGTCCTGCAGACACCAAGGTAAGTGCAAAAGCAGTGGGAGGAGATGGTCCAGGCACCAGAGCACAGATTCCGCTGCAGCCCGTGGTGCAGACCCTGGTGAGGCGGCTGTGCCCCTACAGCCCACAGAGGTCCCTGGTAGAGCAGAGATTCTCCATGGAGGACCCCACATTGGAGCAAGTGGATGCCTGATGGGGCCTGTGACCCTGTGGCAAGCCTGTGCTGGAGCAGGCTCCTGGCAGGCGCCTTAGAGGAATCCATGTTGGAGCAGGTTTCCTGGCTGGTCTTGTGACGCTGCAGGGGACTCACACCGAAGCAGGCTGTGTCTGAAGGACTCCACATCATGGAAAGGACCCACAATGGAGCAGTTTGTGATGAACTGCAACCCATGGGAAGGACCAGTGTTGGAGAAGTCCTTGGGGGAGCTGTCTCCAATGGAAGAAACTTCATGCTGGAGCAGAGGAAGATTGAGGGCTCTCCCCATTAAGAGGAAGGAGAAGTAGAGATATTGGGCAATGAACTGATCACAGCCCCCATTTCCCATCTCACTGCATCTCTTAGAGGAAGAAAGTAAATAATTTGGAATAAAATTGAGCTTGGGATGAAGGAGTGGTAAAGGGAAGATTTGGATGTATTTCTCATTGTCCTACTCTGGTTTGATTGATAATAACTTAATTCAGACTCATAGAATCATTCAGGTTGGAAAGGACCCTTAAGATCCTAAAGTCTAGTTGTTAATCCAGCCCTATCAAGTCCAACACTAAGCCATGTCCCTAAGTGACCCATTTAAATGTTTGTTTTCAATATCTTCAGGGATTGTGTCTCCACCACTTCCCCAGGTATCCTATTCCAATTCTAGACAATTCTGTTATTATCCTTCCTAATATTAAATCTAAGCCTCCTCTGGCACAACTTGATGCCATTTCCTCTTACTCTAGCACTTATTACTAGAAAGACATGACGGACATATATATCTCCCTGCGAACTCATTTCAGGTAGTTTTAGAAAGTGAGTCTATTTTGCCCATGACAGCAACTGGTGAGGGATCTCTCCTTGCCCTTATCTTGACCGATGAGCCTTTCATTATAGTTTTCTCCTCTATCCAGCTGACAGAGCAGCTTTCTTAAGCACCCAGTATCCAGTCAAGGCCAAGAAGCCAAACCATCACACGTCAAAAACAGACACCATGAAAGTAGTGAAGAACTGAGACAAGAGCCCAGAAAGACCATGAAATCTCAATCCTTGAAACTTTTTGTATTTCAGCTGAAGACTTCAACAATCTAAGCTAACTTTGAAGTTAGCACTGCTTTGAACAGGGGATAGATAAGATGGTTCAGAGGTAGCATCTGACATAGTCTATGCTATGATGTCCTATTTGAAAGAATTCAAAATTCCTATTTGCAGACTTCATCACAGATTGGATTTCTGAGCATTGCCATCATGCCAGCATATAACAATCCTGGCAATCTTCTGTGATAAATAAATAATTATAATTGCATATATGTATNTGTATTGAATGGCCAGCAGAGGCACACCTTTGCAGAATGGAATTTCAATGTTTCTGTAAATAAAGGACAAAAGAGCCTCATTCCATCTTGGATGTCAGTGAGGGTGACTGCTACACGACTTTTTAATGTGGAACTAAGACATTGGAACTAGCTTTAGAACCATGGGGACTCATAAGCCCTTGTTCTGGCAGAAGGAAGGAAAGAAAAGGAAGAGGCAGAGTTTGCCCCTTTGGGTGGCAGTGCAACTTTATACAAGATAAAAGTAGGTCATACTCACAGCCTATTTTCAAGCTCTAGTGATGCTTCATATTGAAGTCTCAGAGCAGCTTGTATTATTTTCTCTCAAATGATGATTGAAAAGAATGTATTTCTCCCAAAACTATTCTATGTCATATAAGGGTGATGCCAGTTGCGTTCAAGTATTAAGAGTTGAATCTACCTATTAAAAGTTTCTACCACTTAGGACCACACATGAGCTATATCAAATTCAGGATCAAAGTTGGTATGGGTTCATGTTTAACAGATTACAATTACAATCCTTTCCTTTCCTGCCTTCTGGATATTATAGGTATCAATTTATATTCATGTCAGCCTACAACTGAAGTCTTAGAGCTCTAAAACCCATGGTGGATTCTGTCAGTGTGTCTCCTGAAAGGGTAAAAAGAAACTGGGTACTTTGATATCTCAGATGTGACATGTCAAGTTCTCCTAGCTACTTATAAACATTTGCATGTTTCTTGTTTTACAAGCAGTTACAATGCATTTCGTCTACAGAAAATGCCAATTGATGACAATGTATTAATTCTCTTCTGCTGAGGGAGAAATGTTTAGAGATACAGAAATCCCTAACCAGATATTTCAAGAGAGAATAATAAAATGCTAGCCTTATTTAGAGAAGAATCAGCATCACAGGATGTTTTCTTTTAGAAATCTTTGACAAATGCCTTGTAACCATAGAAATTATTTTGGAGACAGCAGGAATAGCTAAAAGAGATTAAATTAATGTGCTAGGCTCACTTTCTCACAGCATGTTTCACTGTAATTGATTATACTATAGCCAAACTTAAATCACTAATATCAGTGAAGTCAGAAGAAATTAATATTTAATAAAATCTTTTGTTCAGTTGCAATAAATGAATCTATTGGAATAAACTATAATTTGCAATAAGCATTTAAAGAATTTTTTCCGCTTGGAGCACATTTTTTGTGGAACCTGTAAGTATTAAAACAATAAGAAAAATAATTTAACAGATGAGAAAAGAATAATTAATTAACTATACAAACTTATATTCATTATTTACTTAGAAGCAGTCAGTAATATATTTGATTTGAAAAATAGATGTTCCCCTGACTAATAGTTTAAACTAAATCTTGCAGGTGTCCAGGCTCTTTAAATAGATTTGGTTTAGAAGAAACAAATTCCCAAACCAATACGTATTTCTTTTCTATTGTAATGGGAGAGAATTAGTCAATAAAAACCCGTAATTCTGATTAATGCCTATATATGAGCAAAAATCTATGATTCCAGAGAATACAGAAGGTATTATTTGGAGGTAGTCTTAATGGAATAAATTCACGTGTCCCATGCTATAATTAGAATTGGAATAATCAATAGAAGAAATCATTTTGACAAGGAAGATCTAGTGTCCAATAACAAAAGGAGAATTGGAACACAATGTTGGAAAACCTGAGTAGCTGATAAATGTAAAAAGAAATTACAGCAAAAGGTGTATTACCAGGAACATGGTATAAACAGAGGAAAAAAAGCAACTTAATACTAGAGAAAATTCAGGTTGATGCTTTTACTTCTCAGAAGACTGATTCTTAATTCTCCTTTATATTCTTCTGTGTAATTACTCATCAATTTAAGGTGGGGTTTTTTTTGTTCCTAAGAGATATTTTTTCTTCTTGATTTGTCAGTGTAATATCAAAGGAATAATAAGACAGACAGATGAACAACACACGCATTGCCACACTCCTTGAATTTCCAACCCTTTCTGTTTGTTTAATAATGCCTACCACCACCCCAACCCACACACACACACCTCAGGTTCACTTTACACAAGAATTCTAACTCTTTTGAAATATATAAAAGGAATTTGCTTATACCTTTTGCTTCAAACAATTATGTATATCCAAGTAAGGATTTTTGCTAAGAGCTGTCCACTGAGAAATGGTGAAACAATATCCAGGTGATCAAACAAATCTATATAGGCTATAGGCTGCCACCATTTCACTAAATTAGCAGTTCTACCTGTTTCATTATTAATGAAATCACTCTGGTTTATTTCCCCAAGCATTTCAATTTTACTACTTAGTTAAAACTTCTTTTTTTCCATTTTTCTTAGAAATATCTCTTTAGCATAGCTCATATTTTTGATTTTTTTTCTTTCTTTTCTGTTGAAAAATAAAAAATGAAGTCTTAATTTAATTTGATTTGTTTTACCTGTTTTTGAAAAATAAGGAGTTATTTATATCATGTCTCACATATGCCTTGTGAAATTGTAGAAAAGGTCATCTCCATGGTAGAAACATTTTGCTGCATATAGAATTATCATGTGCATAATTCTCTGCAGACATGTTCCATTCTCTGTTCTTCGTTCTTCAAGTACATTTTGTCAATCTCTAGATTAGGACATCCAGGGTATCTTTTCCCTAGCTAACCTGGGTTTGCACACTGGTTTGCACTGATCTAAGACATTGTGTCCTAGGTAATGAGGGAAGCAGCTAAGCCTAAAGAAATTGCATGCTTGATCTGAGAGCATAACAGTTAGCTCAGTCAATCAGAATAAAACCATCCATGCAGACTGAAGAGAAACTAGCTTTTTTTATGAAATGCATCAAAGACAAGTTTGAAGAATTTGTGGCAGTGTTCATAAGAGCTGTTTTTAAAACAACACATGATTTAGAGTCATTGAAAAGTAATTATGATTCAGAAAATTAGCATTTTTAATTGAAGATCTTCAACTGATCTTCAGTGAGGTCCATAATACACTCACATAAATCAAAAGACAAACAAAAACAGCAAAAAAAGTTCAACTGAATAAGGATAATATTTCCTTAAGGAGGGCAGAAACTATTCCAGATAAAGGCTGAAGAAAATAGAAGCATTTTCATGTTGGGAAGAGGATGTCCTATAGAAGTCACCAGAGACATGGAATTTTGCAATAAATTATTTCAGAAATTAGGTTAATAAAGGCCTGAGATTCTGAAGAAAAATATTAGTTTCCTGTAGAGATGCTACTTCTGTTTGATTGAACATATTACTAGTTAGGGAGCCGATTCATTCCTTAAACTGCCATTTAAATATCTTATAATATAAAAACCTAAGATGGCATCAAGAAGAAGATTCCATTTCTTTCAATGGACAAATGAGTTGTTGAAAATATTGGAATTCAACTTGAGATTTTTTTTGGCTCTGGTAGTATAAGAAAGACCTGAACAATCAATATCACAACCACTCAAAGGTCAGATTATATAAAGAAGATATAAAATGTCAGAGAAATTAAAAACTACATTATGAAATGTAGGCATGAAATACAGTAGTGATAATATTATGGTAATTTAAATGAAGGGAAAGAGTGGAAGAGGAAACAGAACAGGTCTTAAGGTCCTGCTTAAGGTTCCTACACTGTTGTTTCTGAAAAGGATATGCTCCACTTACAGAACTTAATTACATGACTGTGGAAAGGAAAGCAGAATTAGTGACGCATACAGCATAAGAACATGGAATAATCCTGCAGATACCTTGCATTTCTGGTGCTGCTGCGATCCATTCAGACTCCAGGCAACAGTATCAGTAAAAACATCACTGAATACTTCTTGAAGGAATTTTGGGGGAGAAAAAGAGTTGGCTACAGAGAAATATGCAGATACAAGTACATCCCATGGACTCATCTGTGAGCAGCCACCATACTTACCTAAAGTATATATGACCTTCTACATGAAATCAAAAGCACTCCTTTTTTTTTATTATTTTGTCTCAACTAGGGAAATTCTAATAAAATTTAATGCAATGTTCATTGTTCATGACAAATATTGGCTACACATAAGTGGAAGAGATACGGAAGAAAGAAGAGAGGTATTTACTTACATTCACTGTAACTAGGGACTAATTTAGTCTTTAATAAGCTGATATAGCTCTAAAGTCTGCTTGTAAAGACTATTGTTGGGAAAAAAATTTCTTCAACTTCATTATTTCAGATAGGGACTACTTTGTGCCTATGGTTTGCAGGAATGGAACTCACTCTAGAATTTCAGAAGTAACTTCAGAGCATAAAGGAAAATTGCAGGGCTAACCATGCAAGAAACCAAACTACCAGTGTTGTAGAACACTGGGTATTTATTAAGCTGTCTTTCAGAATGATTCTGCTCAGTTCCATGTATCATTTTTGTAATACCATGTGTCTTTACTGGTATCATTTGTCCTTAGTGCAAAAGATAAGACAAAGCTTCAACAAAAATGTTTTCCAAAGATTTCAGTATTGACTAAAAATTGCTGCAATTTAGATTTATGAAAGGGCTTATAAGGTATGCAGTGAGTTGAGTGGTAGTACTTTGAACAAAGACTATTTTTGATTTAGCTAGGTCTGTTGTATGTATTTAAAAGGCTGGAATTTAAAAAAAATAATCAAATTAAAATCCTGTGAAAAATAGAGTGGCATGCAGAGAAGAACCCCTGTAGTACAAATTAAATTGTCTCCCATTATACAAATAAGGTAGATAATTTAGAAATTTGTATCTGCACAAAATTGCAAGGAGTTAATTATAGGTCAGAAACTGAAGAAAATAGAGATAATTTACTTATGCTGAGAAAATAATATTCTATTTCAGCAAATAAAACCCAGACTAATAGAGGACAGGCTTTTTTTGTACTCCTTGAACAGTGCTATTCTATTAATTTTTATGTCCTTCAAAGGGAGATTTTTTTTTTGTGGTTGCTTCTCAAAGTAAAGCATTAAATATTCAAAAAGAAATAAAGAAGAGAAGAGAAAACCAGGAAAATGCTATGTAACAAAATAAAACCAGGTCTTGAAGTGGAGGTGACTGATTACTGAGAAGTATTTAAGCTGTAAATGTACAACAATTCACTAATTTTTGTTTCAAGGGAGACTATTTCTTGAGGTAGGATGAACAAATCAGATCCAATTCTAAAGACTTCATCTTTTGCCTACATAAAAATGGTGGGTTTCATTTACACCTTTACATTAACCAAAAGAATTGGAAAGCAATGTAATAAAAGCTGGACTGACAACTTGAGAAGGAAATTGTCACTCCTCCTGTAAAAACTGGAACTGAGAAGGGTCTGAATTCTCCTTTCACGTTTATTTGCAGGGATGGTGACAAGCTGGGTTTTTTGGTGTGGCATGTCTGCCACCTGATGAGATTGTAGGTGTTAGAGTTTGTCGTTACTAGTGATTGCAGTCAGGTCCTGGCAGCGTTCAGCTGTGTATTAAGAAGACATGGTTCGTAACCTCATTCTGTCAGTCACTGACCTGCAGTTGCAGGAGGTGTTAAGAAAACAGGGTTCTGTTATTAGTGGTGAGTGCCTTATTGTTTTAGGCGAGGTTTTGTAGCATCAAAGAATGAGCAGGAGGGGGGAACACTCTCACTGTTTCTGGTGCTAGAAGGTTTAGAATGTTAATACTTATGCATTTTGAAAAGTTCAGAGGAATTTCAATAAAAAATGGTAAGAATTTCAGTGGATTGAAAGCAATTGGTTGGGTTTTTATACAGTACTTTTGCAGTAGGTTGAGTTTCAGCTTAAGAAAAGCCAATCAAAACAATAGAGATAAATTTTCCATAAATGAAAAGTGGGCATACTTCCACATAGAGATAAAGGCCGTAAATGTTGGGCTATGTCTTTCAGTTAATCAGACTGACTCATCCCCGTTTCTCATCACCAGAGAACAAAAGTAAAATATAAGCCTGAAGATTACTTTTCTCCTTGCAAAATTACTGAAAATTTAGCATACTGGATAAAATGCTTGAAGTCATTGAAAAAACAAGTTTGCCGTGGTCAAAACCACCTTTGAAAATGCTTTTGATTCACCATCTCTCCTTAACCTGAGTGAATACTTAAGGTCCACTAGGATATGTGGAAGTCATTATGATTTAAAATCCTTTTTACTGCTTTTGGAGGATGTTTTAAAGTTAGCATATCTCATTAGCTATCTCTGTGTTAACCTTTGATAGTTTATAGTCATCTTTAGTTTCATGTGTTCAGAGCTAAGTAAAGTTAAGATGTTTTGGCTGTATCCAATGGAAAGTGGAGAGCAGAAGGAAAGGAAGGACTATAAGATTTCAGCTTATTACAGTTTGGAATATAGATGGACTGTCCAACAGCTGGAATCACAGCTCTGAAGTATTCTCTGGTTGCTTCTTTTTATATTCAATGTTATGATACTGATTTAACAGTCTTCAAATATTTTGAGAGTAGTTTTGGAATATTTGTGACAAATTGTATGACTGATTTTACAGCTTTTAAATATGGTTTTTATGTATACTGTAAATGATCAAGGAATTATTTAAAACTGACAGAAAACAGTACAGGGTTTCTAATGGAAAATTGCTTCTGAAAGCATGTAGTGAATATTTTTTCATCAAGAACAGTTTCCATAATTTAAAAAATGTAGAACTTCAGTAGTTTGACATATCTAGGTGATGATCTGCAACTAAGTTTGAGTGGCAAACATGAATATAAGTCTTCATTTTAAAGATATTTCTGTTAGAGTGGTGATCTGTGGAAGGTACAGGCTGTTTTCTGTAAACTCTGAGCAGAACTGTGAAAGTGGCTGTAAATGCTGCCTTTTGCACTCAGCTGTCTCCAGCTTCTCATGAAAGTAAGGTTTCCACCTTCACACAATATCGATATAAAAATGAGATATTATGTCTATACTTATTTGTATATATTTAATCATAGTTTATCTTAAATACATGATCTTTCTCTTATAGTAAATTACAACTCAATTTGAAAATATAGTCTCCATATTACTTCTACCATGACATTAACACTGAATAGAAAAAAAAAGAAAATAATTACAACTCCTCTGTAATATTTCAGTCTTTCTGAATTAACCATGAGATGCAAACAGAATAAATCAGCTCTTATCTTACAGAAATGTAGCTCTTCTAAAGCTCTATGACATTAAAAATGCATGGTTTTGTTAATTTTAAGGAAAATAATGTTTGTGTTTTGTTTTCATTCCTGGTACTCATGATTATTACACATATTCTAACTCCTTAGCTGAGATAATCAATTATTCTATAAATTCTAGAACTCTACTGTCTTGGCACAGATAGTTAAACATCCATCACAGAGAGCAGAACTAGCCCAAACACCAGAATTAGCTCTCCAGGGAAAATCTGGGAACTGGAAGGTTAGCTTGGCTTCAAGATGGAGTTGAAAGCTGAAATTTTAAAATGTATTCTAAAAAGAAAACAAAAAACATTACAAGAATTGCTTTACACGTATAAAATATGAATAGCTATATAAATTAATATTATTATTTAATAAATGTATTATTAAAATAAGTGAATTTTATGCCAGAAATGAAATTATACAGCCTTATTAAACATATGAAAACAGCAATGGCACAATATTTTAAGAAACCTCCTTGAGTGGAAAACAGTACAAATTGAGTCACTAGTGAAAACCTGTTTCATCTTGCTTGTGCAACCTTATTTTCGAATGGTCCCTTTCTGCAGCAGGAAAAGTAAGCCTTTTCTGCTTATACATTTGGCTTCTGACTCAGCATTTCCTCAGAAGCCAGTCGCAGTGCAGCCTGCTCTTCCCCTTTAGCAGGAATTGACACTGCAGATTAGCCCAAGTTATGAAGAGCAACCTCTCCAGCTCTGCTTCATTTCAACAACTTACTGAATACATCTTCTGTAAGTGAACAATAAAGACAGGTAAATTTTTGCCCTAGATTGTTCCTTTTCAGAGCATCCAAGGTCCCAACTGGGTGACTTCCACTCCCCCAAGCATGCCACCAATTTATATCACAGTTTTATCACAGTTTTATCTCTCCCTTGTAGATATCCTCTTCAGGGCAAGAAGAAAAGTGAATTTACCAGCATTAAAAAAAAAAAAATGCTGATGAAGCCTGCTTTTATTTCTGAACTAAAGAGAATTGTTTTGTTTTTAAGAAGCGTGTAGATGTGTCTCCCAGTTTTCACAAAGCTCACCAAGACAGTATATCAGAAGGCCAGGAGAGGCAAAATAAATGTGACCAGAGTTTCTCATTGTTGAAAAAGAAAAAACCTACACCTTTATGTACATTAAGCATCTGTTTTCAAAGGATTGTTCAGGAATTTATTTTGAGAACTTCCATTAACATCACTGGGAGCTGAGAGACTTTTTCTTTCTGTTTTGAAATCAGACATCTCTGTGGTATGAGCCCAGACACATATAAATAGTATCTCCCTCCTTCTCATTCTCTCTCTTTTTATTATAACAATGCTTGCTAAACAAACAGGCTTTTGATTATGGTCAGCAAGGAAAATTTAGCTGGTCCCTTCAGGCAGTGAAAAATAGCATACAATGTTAATTAGGGTCAGAGTGCCCAGCTTTCACAATAGTAACTATTAAAAAAATGTTATAAAAACTACCTCTTGAATTCATATTCTGATAAAATTTACTGTAAAACAAAATATAATAAGTAAAAACAGAACAGTGTAAAAAGTAGAAACTAAAATATTTTAAGTACTCTTTCTAATGAATGAAAGCTTCTTTTATATTGCAAATATGCCTTAATTAAAACTCAGCATTTAATAACCATGTTAGATGAAGCTGCTCATACTGGTATTTGCCTAGGGATAATTAACACTAGCCTAAAAATGGGTTTCCTTTAAGTCCCAACAACAGTCATAATGTGTCTCGAGCATGTAGATGGAAGGTTTAAAATTTTGTTTGAACCTCAGATGTAACTACAATATACATTTCTTCATCCCTGAATATTCTGAAGGCTTTCAAAAAGGAGGTTTTAAAGGCAATAAACAACTCACTGATGATATTTCTTCACAGGGATCCTAGTCAATTTGGTCATTGTGACTTGGAGAGCAGCAAATAGCTGGGATAATTCCACTTTTCTTGCAAGTGAATGATGAGCTGAGGGAAGAGGCTAAGAAACAGCTCATCATTGGTATCTGCCAGGTGCTGCTTTTTTCCTGGTGGCATAAGGTTTCATAAGCAGCAAGAGCTTGTGACAACACCTCATGCTGCATATAAAATACCCGCCATGATGGAAATCTGAATGTCAGAATGTGCTGGGCTATTCCAGTAGCTGGCAAGGACCTACAATACCAAGAAAATACAACAGTCTAGATAAAAGATTAAAAAGTAGAATTGTCATTTATAGCTTATTTACGTATACAGTGAGTTCTTACAAAAATTCAAAACAACATGAAAGATGAATTTATTCCCCCCCTCTGACAAAGGAAGAACTGATTAACAAGACCACAGAAAAACATATGAGCTAAATGAGAAATTGAATTGCAGCTGTACTTCCTGCAAAACCATCTCAGAGCATTTCTGAGTGCCTATTTTTAATGACATGAGGGATATTTTCAAAAATGTAACCAATCTAGAATAAAAAGAACAAAACCAAAAATGCTTTAAAGAACAACTTTCACAGAAATACTTTTTCATACATTTCTCACTAAAATACATCTACCATGTACTAAAATATGATACTGAACTTTGTTACATTTTCCAGCATAACCAATCATCTTTTTCCTGAATTAAATAATTCTACATGACAAAAATAGCCAAGCAAAAAGATAATAAGCACTCAAGAGAGTTAATACTTCAAAGGCTAGAGAGAAAATTATCTCATAAAAGTCCAATCATATGGCAGGTGTAAATCGCTTTGTATCATCAAGCTGGGGTTTAATTTCAAAAAGTATTTATGGCCATCCAGAGATTCAAGTGTAAGGTTGAAACATTTAATCACATGCTTGAGCTGGGATTCTTACTCCACAAAATGCATTGACCAGTTTTAATTAACATAGGGTTCAGCCATTTCATCTTAATCCCACAAGGGTATCAAAGCTCCTTTAAACAGCCAAATAAACAAACAAACAAACAAGACCACATATACAAGTGTTGAATCCTAAGAATAAGACTTGTCAGCATTTTTCAAATTTAAAACTCAAATTAAATTTTTCATTTGAAGTGTGCATTTGGGGAATGGTTTATAGCCCTTTCTGATTAGAATATTGGAAAACTCTTACTCATTCCCACTTTTTCTAATTAATATATTTTCTCATTAGAGACATGAAGGACTTTGGCATCATTTCAAAGAAAAGACTGAACGTGCCCTTGAAAACCTTGAATCAAATTCTGTTGAAAGAAGACAGAAAAGCAAGTTCAAAACTGGGGGGAATTGAGGAAATTTGGTAGCTTTTCAAAATATTCAAAGGAAGCATTAAGGTTTGCTATGAAATCAAGCAAATAATCCAGAATAAACATCTTTTAAATATTAGCTTTACCTCCAGAAGGCTAATATATTTGATTCTGGTTAGCTCAAACCCTGTTCAAACTCACAGCATTTTCATTCTGTATGGGAAAACCATGGAAGACTTCCCTAAATTAGGCTGAATCCTGAATATAGTTATTAGAAAAACTAAAAAGGAGTTTAGAAAATATTAGCGTCTGCTTCTCTAGCTCTTTACTTCTGCTGTATATTTAAAGCTTGTGATTCTAGTTTCTGCCAGAAACAAAAACAAACCTTCCTTCAGTCCTCTGTTGAATGAGAGAAGCAAGCGTGTCATCACATTTCCATAAATATGCAGTGAGCTGCATGAGACAACCAAAGGATCTGGAGGCAGAAGAGGGTTTTGCTACACGTATGGAAAGCTTCCTAAGTTTTAGCTATTTCTTTACTGTGAGCATTGAGGAGGAACAGGATTTTCTCTAGTTAAAGAGGAAAAGAGTGATTTGAAAATTCTCACAAATCGGTAAGATTTTTGTGACATTCATGTAACTAAGAGACCTCTCATTTTATTTTGTTTCTAATGACTCCTTACTTACTACCTTAGAAATACCAGTAGAAACACTATGATGGAGCAGAGTGGCTATTTCTAGTTCAATATGACGGGTTTGGTAGCAAAAGCTCCAGATATTGCAAAGAATATTCCAGAAAACAGAATTAGATTGCCACCTCACTTTAAATTAAAGGGTAGAGAAATTTTAATTCTGGAAATCTAAGCTTTAGATTCTGTTGTTGGCGTTTATATAGCATGTACAGTGATGCATATGAGAATAAAGGGGGAAATTAAATAGTGGTTCCACAGTTCTTCCATTAACTATAAAGGAAGGAAATAGGAGGTGATATTCCCACTTCAAGTTGGTGTGTCCTTGTCTTGAGTACTGTGTATAAATTTGGACGCCACAATATAAGAAAGATATAAAGCCGTTGGAGGGAGTTCAAAGGAAGGCTACAAAGATGTTGAAGGGAAGCTATGTGAGGGTTGGCTGAGGTCACCTCATCTGTTCAGCCAGCAGGAGACTGAGGGAGACCTCACTGCAGTCTACAACTTCCTCATAAGGGGAAGGTGGGGGCAAGCACTGATCTCTACTCTGTGGTGACAGAACCTGAGGGAATGCCCTGAAGTTGTGCCAGGGGAGATTTAGGCTGGATATTAGAAAAAGGGTCTTCATCCAGAGGGAACTTGAACAAGGCACTGAACGGGGTCCCCAGGGAAGTGGTCATGTTACCAAGCCTGACAAGAGTATGGACAACATTGTCAGGCACATGGTGTGATTCTTGGGACTATCTCATGCAGGGCAAGGAGTTGAACTTTTATGACCTCTGTGGGGCCTTCCAGCTTGGAATATTCTATGATTATTTTGAATAGTTATGTGTTCTGATACCTTCTTTTGTACAATCATTCTTAATATCACTAATCTGAGTGCAGTATTTTTTATTTATCAAAATCACCTGTGTTAAGAAAAAGTTAACATCTTTACAGTTCATTGACATGCAAATTAGCATGCATGGGTGCAATTTGTGTTGTTACATATGGAAAAGGAAACTAGTATTTACAGTCATCTCAGCTGTCTCAGAGACAAGGGACTACAACATTCTTAAAATAAATCTGCCACCACCTGCTTAAAAGCTTTTGAGGAATCATCTGGAAAATGCATGGGTAAATCTTTAAAATTCTTTGGTTAAAAACAACTCTTGACCATACTAGGAACCCCACAGAGACCTGGATGTACTCATTACCCTGATTTCTCAAGTGATGCATTTTGAATTATATGTACCTTTCCTTCTACAGCAAGAAAGATTTATGTGTCTAATTGTGACTGAGTTCCCAACTAACAGCAGAGAACACAAAATCCCCTACCTGCTTCTAACCTGAGTGTTCTCCCGTAATTCTAGCATATTCCCATGGGTCACTCCTGAGCTACATGGAGAGATCATATTAGCTCCTGCTGCTGGGAAAGCACTAGGATGTATCTGGAACAGTATCTCTACCACACATGCATTTTTCATTAAAGATATGATGGAGATGGCAACATGTGTCAGGGGAAGGAATAGCGAGAATCAAATGATTCCAGGCTCATGAGGAAATTTAGCTCAGCCATGAAACATGATCCAACAAGACTGTAGAAACTAAGTCCTTAAGAACATACACAAACCTGTCACAAAATTGTACTAAAACTAGTACAGAGACAAGATTATCACAGGTTGTTCTTAGCTAAAAATTGTAAAGCATTATGACCTGAAATATCTGGTTTAGTCCATTTCACACAAAACAGCATTGAGTAGTTTGAAGGAAAAGCCATACATATTCCATTGTTTCTGCTTTCTCTGTCCATGTTTCTTCTACAGAGTTGTCTCTGAAAGACTTATGAATGAGAGTTTCTATTGCATCAAAAGTGTTTTACCTTAAGATGAAAATTCTTGATTAGGCTGAAGATGTATGGAAGGGTATTTACATCATATTTAGCAATACATGTGACATCCAATTTCAAAATATCATTGGTGGGGTTACTATAAGTGTCTAAATAACTGAAGGTCAGCCTCTTTGGTTAAATTTTCTAGATAAGAAATGTCACATTTACATTCTAATAACTGTATTAGACAGTCAAAAAATTCTGAGGAGGGAACCTCATTTGTACTCATTTGGGTATTTTCAAATCCTTTTCTGAAAAATAAAAGGCAGAATGACTGAAATATTTAGCATAAGGGACAAAGAAGGGTGGAAAAAAATCCTTGTAACAAGAAAACACATCCAAGAAATACTCTGTTTGTATACATGGGTTTTTGGTTTGTTGGTTGGTTTATCAATTGCTTGCCATTGGGGGCTTTTTTTTTTTTTTTTTAGCATAATAATATTAGCACCAAATAAACTGTCTTAAAAGAGGTAAGAACAGACTACAAAACAAGCAACTAAACAAAACCAAACCAAAGAAGCCCCGCAAACAGTTATTTCAGAGAAACAACTAGAGTATAAAAGTTTAATGTATAACTTTAAATTGCTTTCTCCTTCACTCTTTTGCAGCTAGTGTGTGTTAGTATTCTGCAGGTTGGTAACTTTAGCATCACACAATATATCCAGCTAATGAGATTGCAAGAACATTGTGCTCCTCCATCATTTTCTTATCAGTGACAGTCAGTCCATTAGAAGCTGTAACCCTGAGAAGTGAACTCCAGTCTCATACTTTTTGCATTCTGAAATGGCTTTCCCTAGGCTGTTAATAGATAAGATGGATGCAACATTTTGTGACAGTTCAAGACACTTGGCCCCCAAGAACTGTTCTGAAACCAACAACAGATCCATTATCTCCTTTTAGGAAAGATTTTTTTTAATCCAACACAATTAAGTCAAAGCTTTCAACAGTTCCTCACAGCCTCCTACTGGAGAAACTGAGGCTTTGTAGTCTAGACAAGGGATATGTGTCATGATGGGGTGAGAGAGTGGTGGCAAATGCTTTTTTCAAACTGTCATCCTGTCACAAGTGAGGTCCCCATGGGGCTAGTATTGGCCCCAAGACAGCTTAATATGTTCATAAGTGACCAGCAAGATGGGATCAAGTATACCCTAACAAAGAAGACAAAGATGAACTGGTGGGGAGAGCAGCACCGCCTGGTGGAGCAGAGAGATTTTGCTTAATCCCAAGGAAATAAAGAGGGTTTATGAGCTTTGGAAGAAGAGGCAAGCAATTCAGTAGGACTACAAGGATGTTATGAGGTTATGCAGGGGGAAACTAGAAGAGCTGAAACACAACTAGAGCTTAATCTGGATACTGTTATTAAGGATAACAAAATTATTGTTACAGATGTATCAACAACAAAAGGAGGGCTAAGGAGAATCTCCACAGTTTATTGAATGCAGGGGGAAACATATTGCCAAAGGATAAAGAAAAGGTAGAAGTATTTAATGGCCCCTGTGCCTCAGTCTTTAATAGCATGACCGTGGTTCTCAGGGTATCCAGTTTCCCAAGCTGAAAGACAGAGACGGGAAGCAGAATGGAACCCCCAAATACCAAGGGAACTGATCAGTGACCTGCTATACCAAGTGGACCCACACAAATCTATGGGGCCACATGGGATACACCTAAGGTTATTCTAAAGTTTCCCAATGGACACTTTGGAAGGGAAATTCACCTTTTAGGAAGGCTTGGATAGGATGGAAGAGTAAGCCAATAAGAACCTTGCAAAGTTCAGCAAGGAGAAGTGCACATTGGGAAACATCACTTAGAAGTGCAGCAACGACTGGGATCTACCCAGATTGGGAATGACTCTTTGGAAAGGAACATAGGGATCCTTGTGGCCAACAAGCTTAATATGAGTGAACAGTGTGCTGCTGCATCAAAGCATTCCAATGGGATGGTGGGCTGCATCAACAAGGGCATCAGCAGCAGAGATAGAGGAGTCATTACCCAACTCTATTCAGTGCTTGTCACGCCACTTCTGGAATAATGTGTTCATTTTTGGCCCCCACTGTGCAAAAAGAGAAGTGGGCAGTTTGGAAATGGTCCAGAGAAGGGCCTCAAAGATGACAAAAGGACTGGGAAGCCTATATATGACGAAAGGCTGGGAGAATTTGGTTTGTTCAGCTTTTAAAAAAGAAGGCTTATGGTAGGTGCTGCTATTTAAAAGGTGACTATAAAGAACATGGAGACTCCACTTTTACAATGAGTGACATGGAACAGACAAGTGGTAATGGGTTTGAGTTATACCTGGGGAGATTCTGATTAGACACAACAGGACAATTTTTCAAAATGAGAAAAATCAACCATGGGAATAATCTCTCCAGGAAAATAGAGGATTCCCCAGTGTTGGACACTTCCAGGACTTGGATGAACAGGGTACTGGGCCATCTTGTCTGTGCTTTTTCGAAGAATGGTTGAACCAGATCATCTTTGAAGTCCCTTTCCAGCCTGGTATTCTATGATCCCGTGATTCTATGAAGAACATTTTTATGATGTTTCTTAGAGCTCTAGGCTCAGCTTACAGGATTTCATCTACCCTCATAGATACTCTGCGCTTGTCTTCTAAACTTTAATAAATTTCTTTTTAGTGAATCCAAAGGATTTAGAAATATTTTCTTCATTCATATAATAATTTACAGGTAGCTGGAGCTGCTGAATGAGATTTAAATTCATAAACTCAGAAAAATTGAATATTCATATTTAATACTGAAGGTTGTTGTACTGTCTCCACTAGAAAAGAATGACAGGAAATTGAAAGGATGGGTCAGATTCTGCTCTCAGGAAGCCTACTGTGTGATACTCTGGATTTATCTCAGAAGCAGAACTTTGCATGACAACAAAGCAACCTCAGCCAAACAGTCGCTATTGAATGATGGAAATCTATGTGTATTTGCTGGTTCTGAGAACATATCTATCTTGTAAAGAAGAACTAAATAAAAAAAATTATTCTCTCCTCTGGTCCAAAGGCAATTCCAGGGAGAATGGCTATTCACACTAAGAGGCAGCACTAGCATTCACTGTAGAGACATATTTGCCTGGAGTTCAATGATACCTGTTCAGCCTAAGTTCCTAACCTTAGGAGCAACTAAGTGAAGCACTTGGAGTAACTAAGATTAGATCCACTTACTATCTATTTCTCATTGCAGATATCTTATATCTCTGCTAAATTAATTTTTCAGCTGGAACACTTCTGGATTGTCAGGTCCTATTAGTAAGTGATACTTCTCAGGTCCTGAAAAATGCATCCTTCCCAGGGAAAGAGCAACTGGACACTGGACGACTTCTGTCATAATGACTTTTACACACTGAAGCACATAGAACAACCTGATTTTTGTGGACTTGCAATATATGGTAAGTTTTAGAGTGTATTTTAGGATAAATTTTGAATCACTTAAGAGAAAAGGGGATCATAGAGACAAATGAGTTACTATGTTTAGTGTGAAAGGGTCTGAAGAGTTCATGGGAATCAAAAATTCTTGGATTACATGCAACATTTTTTATGTTTTATGACGATTTAGTAAGATTCTCTATAAAGAGTAAAAAGGGAAATTGGTCCAGAACCTGGCTTGTATGCAGCATTATCATCAAGCAAAAACTATTTAATTCCTCCAATTCCTCTAACACCAATTATTCCTAAGAAATAGGAGCTTACAAGCCTACGAGCCTATTACAAGCCTACAGATAAACAGAGCTGCTGCTTTGATATTCGGAAGAACCAAGACTTTTATACTACATCTACAGGAAAAGTATGTAAAGTACCTTTCCTTACAATTAGCTAGGTATGGTTCGTTCATTTAAAAGTGAGTTTATTAGTGACTGCTGCAAATTAAAAAAACCAGTCTTAAGTATATGCGCTGCATAATTTAAACAACAACCCATCAAAAACTAATCCAAAAGAAAAATACGAGTCAACTTTCTCATTAAATGTGCCTGGCATTAACCTATACTGTCTGTCAGAGGGATATAAGGTAGAATTTCAACAAAATGGTAGTAACTAAGCTTCACTTAGGCTTATTAAATTCAAAAGTAATGCATCTAGGAGAAAGTATCTAAGTCATTATCTAAGTCATATCTAAGTAAGACTGAAGTCAGCACTGGCAACTGCAATTCAGGAGAAAGAACTTGGAGCTGTCACTAGCAATTTGTTGAAATCATTACTTCAGTATGCTGAGCAGCCAAAAAAATAAGTGGAAGAAATGTTGGATAAAATCATGAAGGGTATTCAGGAAGAAAATAAAGTTTTAGGGGTTTTTTGCTTCTAAATAAAAACTTGTTTGGCACATCTCTTGAGTACTGTTAACAGCTGTGGTCCAAGAATGGTTATAGGAGATAACCATTTCAAGATATTTCAGGGGAGGACAAAAAAATATAATCAGTGAATAATTAAATGATTTGGGTTGAAAGAAACCTAGAGGATCATCTAGTTCCAAGACAATGCCATGGGCAGGGACACCTTCCACTAGATCAGGTTGCTCCAAGTTCCATCAAACCTAGCCTTGAATACTTTCTGGGATGGGACATCCACAGCTTCCTTGGGCCACTTGTGCTTCACCACTCTCATGGCAAAATCCTCCAGTTAAAAGTCATTCCCTGTTGTCGGATCACTACATGCTCTTGTAAAAAGTCCTTCTCCAGCTGCTGTAAAGTGACCCTGTATTCTTCTCTTCTCCAGGCTGAATAGCCCCAGCTTTCCCAGCCTGTCTTCACAGAAATGGTGCTCCAGCTCTACGATGATTTTCATGGACCTCCTCTGGACTTGCTCCAATAGGTCCACATCCTTCCTATGCTGGGTCTACAGAGCTGGATGCAGTACTCCAGGTGGGGTCTAACAGGAGCAGAGTAGAGGAGGAGAACCACCTTCCTCTACCTGCTGGACATGTTTTCTTTGATGAGGTCCAGGATACAGTTGGCTTTCTGGGCTGCAAGTGTACATGTCAAGCTTCCATCAAATCAACATCCCAAGGTCTTTCTCCTCAGGGCTGCTCTCAATCCATTCTTCTCCCAGCCTATATTTTGGCTTGATAGGGAGAAGATTAACATTTACAAAATCATAAATTGATCTGTAGATTTAAAATGTAGCAGAACAGAGGACAGTGAAACTAATAGGAGATTGGTTTTAAACAATTCAATCTTGTCTAACAATAACCAATCTTCTGGAACTTGTTGCAACAGTAAATTTTGGAGGTAAGTAGCATCAGCAGATTCAGCAATCATTCAACCATCATGGACAACAGGCCCATGAACAGACTGTAAGAGACAAAGACAGATATGTGCAATCTGATTTCTTCTTCAACAGCTCAGGATAGTATTAATTTTGATGGGAATGGGCTGTACACAGCCTTCAAGCTTGCATACTCTCTGTGGTGACAACTACATACACTATGCATGCATATACTAGTGATAACTTCTTTTGCCACTGGTAAAGATTTGATATGAGCTAAATGGATCCTTTGTACAACCCAGTGAGATATCTTCTGGGAGTTCTTCTGGCATAAGAAAATTGGGAAAGAATGGCTTCCAACGTGGCACAGGACCTTCCTCAAGTAGACCGAAAAATGAACTTTTAACTTGCCAGTGAACAACATTCTGATAAATAGCTCTACTAATATTTACTTCTCCCTCCCCTCAATTTGCAAAAGATATTTTTTGAATTCTTCATGGCATCACAAAATTTGAAGAGGTGTAATCAACCAACATGTGGTATGTAACTAAATTAATTTCACTAACAACCATAAAAACATTGTTCAATAACAAGCAGGGAAGAAAAACTCCTTCAACTTCAAAAGTTATCTAACAAGGTGAAGAATTTTAGGGGCATTTTACAAATCCCTCTTACTGAAATAAACATAACATGGAGCTGACATTCAATAGATGTGAATGTGAGAAATATATGCACTAGCTAATTTTTTTTTATCTTTGACTGATTTTTTATCTACTATACTGTTGGTGAGCAAAATGGCAACTACTCTAGAAATGCCCATATGGGATGGGAAATAGGTTTTTAACTTTTAAGACAGAGAAAATAAGTTTATAAATACATTTTTGAAAACCATTTCTACCTTTCAAAAGCAAAGCGTCTTAACAACAAGTCTTAAACTGCAAAACACTATCATTGATTAAAGCACTAAATACATTGTAAAGACATAATCTGTGTATCTTATGCTTCAAGACAAACTTCCCTTACTTTCTGGTTCTTAGATGTTTTCATAAATAATTCTCAGTGCTATAAGTGAATGAGATTGAACTGTGACAAGATTATAAAGTAGCTTTACACAAACAATAAGTTAGGATTCCCCATGTTTTCACCTAATTTGTCCTGGAGAAAACTCAGGAAACAGGCAGCTTTCTTCATTCCTGTGGTGTTTTGAATGCATTCATTTGCACAGAAGAGCATAATTCAAAGTGTCTTGCAGAACATAAAGAAGGCAAAAGCACCTTTTAGTCAAAGACTTTCCTTTAGCGATCCACAAGAATGGAACAGAAATCCAAACAAAACATTTGATTTAGAGCAAGTTTTGCCATGTGTTTGGTGGAGGCGGTATATCAGGTCCTAGCATTATCAGCCAGTGGAAACAAGCACCTGAGGAAAAAAGATAATAAAGGTGAACTTGCAGTGAAAAAGCTACAAGCAGAAATTTCTGGGAAAGCTTAAGATAGGATTTATGATCTCTTTCTCTTCAGATAAGCAAGCACAGTTTAAATGTCATTGTAGCAAGACTAATGTGAGCGCATGTGTTCTATGATGATAATGTATCACCCACTTCAGGGGGTCCTGCTGAGATTTGGGTTACTACAGGGACAGCTATGAAATTGGGAAGTAAACGCTGAACATTTTTCTACTGTCTTGATCCTTTTACACTGTGATGAGCATTTGTTTGTATAAGCAATTTCAGCACAGCTAAGGAACTGCTTGGATAGAGTACTGCATGAAGATTGCATGGAACCATTAACTGGGTGCCAGGACAAACCTTATTTTGACACAGCCTCCTTCCTTTTTGTGGGATTGCATGAGGCTACCTTCATGAACTCAGTTTAGATTATTAGACTAAAAATTGAACTCATCAGAGATGTTCTTTACTATCACTACCACTTTAAAACTACAAGTCTAATCCTAATACTGTAAGCTAAAAAGAAGGCAATTTTTAAGAGGTGTTTATTAGTCCAAGTGTAGTGAGAGGTGAGTTGACCAAACATGTTTTGTGCAGTTACCATAAAAAATATCAAAGTAATTGTTTTCAGTTGCAATCAACATGAGCTGACACTCTGCTGCCTAACCCTTGTAACTAAAGCACTTACAATTTAATAGTGTGATAATAAGGACATAAATAATATTGACTTGCCTGTAATATGATAATATGCAAACATAATTTTAAAACAGTTTGATGATATTTTGTATCATGGTCTCACCAGAAAAAAATGTATAAGCATTTTACTAAGTATATGGGCAGTATAACCATTAAAGTGGCAAGCAAAGAGGGGTGTGTTGGCATGTAAAGGCACGTGTCTAATTAATGTAGAAGTGTAAGACAGATAAAAGGTAAGTCTAAAGGAGAACAAGTAGGATTCCTTGGATACACAAAATGATGATTGACAAAACAAAGGAAAGTAGAGAAACATGACTTGGACAGATTAGACTCCCCTTCTGAGGAGAGGAAAACAACATAAAACCATCAGACATAAGTACAGAAAAATCAGAGAGGAAAGATGAGAAAAGCACTTTGGTTTTGGCCCCTCATCAATGAATCCTCCAGCCTGATCACTTGGATGTCAATGACTGATAACACCAAGAAGTATGGCCGCTGTTAGCAACTATAGATCATTAGCTCTGTGTTATTTTATATTTGCAGATAATTCAGAACAAAGGACTAGCAGTTTTGCATATGTAATGATCATGATTAATGATTCACAAGTACAGCTTTAGCAAGAGGTGTACTACTAATTCATTCAGCGAAGTTCAAAGACTGGCCTGATTTGTCAGTCTTCTAAGCAATTCCATCACAATAATGTGGAAAATTACTTAACTGTTATCTATATGCCTACCAAATTGTGTATTCAATTGAAATATGATGCCTTTTTGAACAATTTCCTCCTTGTCATAAAAATTCTACCTGTTGATATCTATTTTATTTTCATAGATGGGAAGGCTAATATCAATATCTCAGGTTGCACATAGTGGTATAAAAGACATGTTGCCTTAAAGTTGCCTGGTAGTGTCACTTTCTGATGGTCTCAAATAGATTAGATAAAGGGTGAAACTCTTATCTTCCCTCCCTAGAAGTGCAATTTGTTTCAGAAATACTTTAAATGAAATGTGGTCTGCCAGACAACAACTCAACAAGAGTGGTTGCAGTATTGCTTTCATTTTATTACCACTGGCAATGTTAGGGTAATTAGCTAATTAATATGGTAATAATATTAGAAAAAACATCAGATGGGGATTAATTAGTCATACTAAATATCTCATATTTCATGACTTATTTTATGGCCCAAGAGAAAAAGGAAATTAATTGAAGGCTTAAAACCCTGGTTAGTAAGTAGTTCTGCTCCTTTCTTTTAAAGCAACACATTAAATGTTTCTCTTATATGAAGAGTACAAAAAAAGGGGTTACAAATATACATTTGTTGATATTATGTATGAATGTATACAAATAGAATAAAGTTATACATCTACATGTTGTGCAGAAGTATTTAGCTGTGCCTGGTTATTCATCTCTCCACCAAATGGAGTCAAAATAATTGACATTGAAGCTGATTATTTATCACTGAGAAAAACATTTTTAAGGGGAATAAAGATCATCATGTCGCAACTAATATTGAAAGTTATTTAAAGAGAATGTTATCACTGGGTAAACATATATTATAGAGCTTTATGAAATGCCTTTGGAAATTAAAATCAAAATGGAACATCAGGACTCTTTTATTTATCTTTGTGTGTGTAATGGTAATGAAATATGCAAGACCAAGCTTTGGATTCTGAATTCCTTTATTCAGTGAACAGGGATAGAACAGTTTCCTCCTTTCTTCCTTACCTATAATAACTGCTTGCATGAAATAGAGAGGATGTGGTGTAAAATGGATTATGTTATTATAAAAAAAAAACACTCAGCATTTTATATTTCATTTGATTTAGTGATCTGCCTCACTAAATGTTGGAATGACAATATTTTGCTAGTTTCATGTGAGACTATTGGAAATATCCGACGGTCCTTTTTATTTCACATGAGTTGAAATGCAAATCTTCCAGGGACAAACTCAGCAAACCACTTCTGCATTAAATAATAGTTAATAGGATATGAGCACATAAATCAGTTCTTCAGTGCATACACACCCCTGACCTGATCTGTTTAGCTTTTTCTTTGTGTCAAGTCTTGATCCCCGACTTTTGCAATGATTTCTGTCATCACTTAATTCATTGCAAAATCGTAGCCTAGGACTGCCAAAATTGAATCAATGTGTTTAGGCCATCAGTTTTGTTATGTGCCACCAAAAAAATAATGTTCATGGCTCAAAGCCTTGAAACAACAGTCAAATAGAATTAATAAAAATTAATACAGGATTAATTTGAATGAATTTCTAGTTTTATATTTAATTCATGTAAGTTTCTATGCATTAAGGGGTGCAAGGTTTGGTTTCTGGTCTCAAAATTCCAGTTGCTGTACCAAAAAGCTGGAGGAAATCACTTGTAGAATTTATATTATAGAATTTAATTTATAATAATTTTATAAGAATTTATAATAATCTTAATTCCTAAATCTCTAACTTCTAGATTTAAAGTCTAATGTATCACTCCACTAAGACAAGAAATTTAAAGGGCTACAGTCCAAACCCTTAGGCCAAGATGAGGTCCAGGAATGGTGATGACAAAACGTAAAGTCAGGATTCCTGGATAATGCTCTTTCCAGTGAGGTGGACTTTACACAGCTTTGTCTATTGAGACTAAATTGACTGGAATTTATGAGTAAATAGAAAGATTTTGGAATTAATGGAGAAATAAAACAATATATTGCAGAGGCTTAGCATCCTGACAGCATGAGAGAATATACAGGATTGGCTATATCTGCATTCCAGGTCTGTCAAAATATGAAAGGAATTATTTTTTCCATAAAGATCTCCATAAATTGTCACCATTATGCAGAATAAATTTTTTCTATATTACACATATTACCTGTAATTATGCGTCCTGGAAGCCAGTGAGTTGCCAGAGACATCCTAATAAAAAACTTTGTAATCAGTACTTCTTTTTCAGTCCATGGAGAGAAAAAGGGCAACTTCACAAAATTTGCTATAACAATGGCAAATTCCTCTAGATATCCAGCAGCAATATCTTTTCCTTCTAAAGGGAAGCCGGAATGGAGAACTCTCCTCTCTTTGCACTTTTTAAGGCTTCTCCACTTGAAAAGCTGCACAGGGTCGAACAAGGTGCCTTGTAGGTGCCTACTGCTGTGCTTACTTTTCTTCCTGAGCAGGGCTCCCTTTCAGCCTCTGCTGATAATAAAGCCATAAGAAATTAGAGAAGCTCTGTACTTCTGAAGGGAAAAAACTATAGTGCTAATAAAATTTTAAGTCACAAGTTATCTGGCACTGCTTGAGAAGTAAACTGGGAATGAAATTGTTTTTACTAGCCTAGAGATCTCTTTCCCAGCAAAAAAAAACCCCTGTTTTAAGTGAGAAGTTTGTTTGGAAAGCTCAAAAGCAAATTAATTCCTCTAATAACTGAGGGATTCTGGCAAGGCAAATGTTAACCTTTTTCACAGGATATATGTACACATTATATGATTCTTAAAATTCACTTCAGATACCAGCAGTATCTCTGGAGAATTTATTACACTTGATTGTTCCACTTAAGTATTCATAAATATTTATGCACCAATTGATGTTCTCGATATAATCTTTTACAAATATGTCACTAAAAAGAGCAGTGAGGGAATCTGCAATTAGCAATTAGTGATTCAAACATACCATGTGAAAAGTTGAAAATCTCACTTGTATAGAAGAAGCTTCTACATTAAACATATGGTTTGGTTTGGTTTTCAAATTCAAGTCACCACCAGAGCGCTAAGCCTGTTCTCTAAAGGCTGAGCTATGAAGCTACAATAATATGAAAAGGCAAGAACATTCACCTGAATTAACTTATAAGAGCTTTGTTTCCCCAAATAATATTAAAATTTTTAATTACTGATCCATTTTTTTAACCTTTTTTCATCCTTTTCTCAGATACATTTACATTTCTCTTGACGAAGATGACACCTACAGCCTTACATTCCTTATTACCCTTCCTAAGGAACTCTATGTTCTTGAAGTAATTTCTTCATACAAACAACTGCCAATAAGATCTGTATTCTTGATTTAGAATTTCATATGAGCTTGCTTTTTGTAATGGAGCTAGTAACCAGACATTATTGTTCTTCTTTCCTTCATAGGAAGCTCATATGCAACCTATAAGTAGGAACAAAGTATTAAACCACGATTTATTTTCATGCATCATTTATGATCAAATACAGCAGTGGTTTATGAAACACCAATCAGGCAGGCCACATGTTATCACATTTTGTCTATGTGTAATCATTATTTTTAATTGATTTCCTAAAATAAATGGCTGGAATTATTTTGTCCCGAAATTTACAATATCTTAGGTTCCATTCATTGCAGAGGAAGCTTTGAGTTAATGTGAGATCTAAATACAAAAAGGCTCTTGATGATCTCGATGTGGAATTTCTTCCCCTAATCCGTTAGCCTGGGCTTGTACTCATACTAACCTACAGATTGCTTTTTGCTGTCATATCCCGAAACAAGCAAAAAAAAACCCTTTACTCCATGGTTGATCTCATCAACCCTAACAGCTGCTCACGACCTCTTCTAATTTGGAAGCTCAGCCATGAGAAGACTGCCAGGGAAAAATCTCTGTGGTTAAGCTGAGTGAAGTTCATCACTCTGCATATGCACTTTACACAGTGAACGTCCCCATTGTCTGTGACTTGTGCCTGACTAGATCTTAACTAAGTAGACCTGTTTTACTGTTATACTGCCAGAATTGTGCAGATTCCCTTCAGTGCTAGCTTTACACATTGGCAAAATAAGAAGCAATTGATCAGAGCAAGCTGGCTGCCAGATACTGCAAAACAGGAGTTGCAAAAATATTAATGCCAGAGCCCTGAGATAAAAGAGGCAGGCTGCTACTGCAGTGGCTCTTGTTCCTGAGGGAACCGCTCTGTCTCAGCTGCTGTCCACAGGGAGGCCTGATGCCCCTGGCAGCTCTCACTGTGACTTACTTTTCTTACCGAGAGTAGCAAAAACCTAAAGCTTTGGCAGGGCTGTCACCAACATCATATCGCTCACTGTGTGGCTTTTAGTCATGAAATTCAGAGAAACCGACAGTACAACAAACAGATTCCAAACTTTTCTTTTTTTTTTTTTTTCCTTTTTTTTGTCCCCAGGGAAAGAGATATTTCAACTAAAAGATGTTTCTGGACACTTTAGGAAAAGTCTTGCTACATAAATGGTCAGAAGATGGCTGTAATAGGCCTAAGTCTTGTTCAGGCAATTGTACTCTGCATCTTGGTAGCCAGCAAGCCCACTTTTAATGACTGTTTTCCTCTGTACCATGTAAACATCTCTACCTCCTATAATTTTTACCTCAAAAAAATGATGTCTATAAAGTAATATGTTTGGAAAGTGGAAACCAATCATTTAGGACATGGAAAACATATATTTGTTGTCGAATAGAAGGGTCCTTCCGAGACAAATTGTAATTGGGCAAAACATTAAAAAATCTGTTACTTCAATGCTCAAAACCTATCGCTTCATCATACATGTTACAAACAAAAAGGAATACCATACTTGAGCTTGTGTTCTTTCCAATATTTAATAAAACCATGCTTGCTCAGATTCAGATAAGCAGATTTTTCCAGTTTTTTTTATATTTCCTTAGATCATGAGAAATAAATTGAATTTTAGAATCTCATCCCAGGAATTGTTCAGGAGGAGGGTTACTGCTTCTGTTAACATCTTTTTCGATTGAATATGTTAATATACTTTCATTATGGTTATACCATTTCTAGGTCTCTAACTCACTCAAAGCTATAGGCAATGAAGCGTTCCAAACAACTATCATTGGAGGTGGCAAAATTTGAGTCAAGCAGGACTATTCCTATTTATGAACACATTTTCTATTTTATGTGAACTAAAATTTGATGTCACAACACAAGAATGGGCTTTTTATATATTGCTAGTATCTCTCATTTGCATAATGTAAGTTATAATCAATGCAATATTTTATTGCAAATTTGAAACATAAGTGTCTCATTTATGAAATTAGGCAGCAAAGATAGATCCTTTTAAATGTGCACGAAAGACATGAATACTGACAGAATTTCAGCAGATTTATATGTCAAATAAATGTCACTTACGGACATAAATTCACAGCATCCTCTTCTGACATTCACAGTCATATTCCAGTTTTGGCATTACTGAAAACTTCAGCCAGGGAGAAATAATGCAGATATGATATCAGCAGAAGCAAAGGCATATTCACATCAGCCAGTTTTTGAATACTTTTCTGTCAAAACTGCAACTAGAAAATTATGCTGACTAGAGAAAGCCAGTGAGGCTCCAAGAGATTTAAAATAAGTAAAATGTTTTGTCTAATAAAAGAAAGCACCTAAGTAAAACAGAAAGGAACAAGAAACCAGGAAAGAAAATACTTTATTTGCAGGTGAAGAGAGGCAAATTTATATCACAAAGAAAAAAGTAGATGAGTTCCTCTACTTATACAATAAATAGACTGTTAGTGAAGAATCTCTTTCTCATAAAAAGGCCCATTTGTGCAGCAGCAGTAAAGTAGCAGCAGAGAAGAGAGTGACAAAACCTAGACTGGGAACAACCTGGAAAACACTGTCTATGAAGAAATGGTTCTGTTCATTAGAAATAATGTCTTTGCTAGTTGGAAAATATTACAAATCCTTACAGAAAGATTAGTGTTGGTCAAAAGATAGATGAAAGTCAGTGAATTGAAAAAATATCCAAGAATACATATCATAAAACAAAAGGAAGGTTACAGGCACACCTCACATTAATATTCTTTTGTTCAAAAGAAGATTTTTTTGCATATCCAAGGAAGCTTCCTGAAAGTACTAAATACGGAGCTGAGATTAACAAAATAAAAAAAAAAAAAGAAGACATGCAAGAAATTTGAAGTAGAACAGTTTGTGTTTGAAAGATGGCACTTAAGTACAAAGAGTGAAAGAGTCATGGTGTCCTTCCCTCTAAAAACTCAACAGATATTCAACAGAGAATCTTTGTTCTCTGTCATAAGGACAAAAACAAAGTCATAAGGACAGAGGAAAGACATAGGAAGTGCTCAGTTCTGAATACTCTGAACATTCAGACATTGGGAATACTTTTAGTGTCACTGAGTTATCATAGATACAAGCTTTTAATTTTCATTTTTTCGAGTAAAATTAATTCCACAAGAAATATTCAAACTTTTCTGTAGAAAAGCAACTTGGAATAAAATTGTCAGATCCAAGGAAAGAATGCTGTCTCATTCAGAGGAAGTTGCTTTTCTGTCTCTTTTCACTAGATCAGCATCTGTAAATACATTAACTAATAGGACAAGAAGTAAGTACAAAATAATCAGTGAAATTATATTGTTTCTGTCCTATTAAGTGCTCAGAAAGGATTGAACCTTCTCAATTTCCAGTACAGTTAAATATTACTGTCAGCATAATATATGGAATAAAGGGGAGCAAGGGGGGAAAGATTGGCAGCTATTTCCTGTCTGTTTACCTACTTCCAACAAAATATAATCCCAGATTTATTTTGTGGGATAATCCCACTGCTTTTAGTTTGTGGTACCGTTATAGTGAACTTTGATAAAAGATTCTACTTCTTCCACTATTCATTCCCCTAAAATAAATCTATCCTCCTTCACCTGTTATGAACAAGTCACTGCAGAACACGTAAGTGCTGAAGTTGTATAAAAAACACTTCTTAGATTAACACTGAGTGAATTTTCTCCTTGCCTGGAAGATAATTACATTTATGATGTTGCCCACTTGGAAATGAACTTAAAAGTATCAGCAGTGCTTGTGATAACATCTGCTAAGTGCTTCTTGATTAAGTCTCTTATAATTACTCATTTTCACAAAGCATGTGTCTATTTGAAGGGCACCTCAGTTATCAAAGAGAGTATGCTAATGGAAACCTTTCACTATTTTGGATTTTTTACACTGATTTGACATTTTGTTTAGGTTTATGAGAAGTTAGAAAAGACTGCAGATATTCTGTGTCATGACTGCTTGAATTTTTATGTGTAATCCAAACTATGTTTCCTATGTATCATCTATGGAGAGATGATGGATGAGTTTGTTAGCTCAAGTTTAGAAGCTTGTTGTCTCAGACTCAGAGAATCACAGTACATCTGGCAATAGAAGTGACTACATAAACCACTCAGATTAATTCTTAAACAGAATTTTGTAATAGTTGCATCTCAATTCCTAAGTGGTGAAGTCCTTTTATGAGACTGCTGGGAAATCTAATTATATTTTTTTTAATTATAAAAACTGAAGGGCATTTTCAAATCATACATGAAATGCCCAAGAAAACTGAATAATCCAGTATTACCAGAAAGTCATTGCCAGTCTATCAAATGGTCAACCAGTCTCACCAGATGTTGTTGATGCTTTAATGAAGTCACTGGAGATATAAATATATAATATTTTAAAAAGAAGTATCTAAAGTATAAGATTTTTCTCATCCTCTTTGCAGAAACTAAGTGATCAGATATACTTAAAAATGTTTTCAGAAATCAACTTAAAAAAAGATTTGTAAATATCTTAGGAAAGAAAGTTTTACTCAAAGTAGATAATACATTTAGAAACACATTTGTTGGTGTTCAAAGCACATGGTGGGACATTTGAGAAAAACTGCAATATCTTTTTCTCTAGGCATCAGAAATATTAGGTGAAACACTGAAAAACAAGCAAGAGATTTCTGGGTAAAGAGATAGTATGGATTCTGAACCCTTGAGAAATCATTCTCTGTCATTTTGTTTCACCAGCCATGGAATGCTAGAAAAACACTTCCATAACTTTTGAAACATGCCTGGTGACTAGCAAGACAAGAATATGTTGTAGGTCAAACAATGAATTTAGACCTCAGCATGCACTGGGAGATATTAAAGCAAATGCTGAAATATGCAACAAAAAGCCAACACAGTCATTGATTTTCAGGGAAAAAAGCTGGGACTCAAAACCTACAGAAATAGTGAAATAATTTGTGCATGTTCATGACCAAAGCAGGCTTCGTCAAAGTACTGATTGATTTAAAAAAAATATACATTACAGAGATAAATTACATGTCAAAGACCTTTTGCATGTGACTTGTAGACCAGCAAAAGACTAATCTTGGAAAACTGAATTTCTAAATCTTAGGCAGAGGAGAACTCATTTTGCATATATGTGATGACACAAATGCTAACAGTAAATCAATCATAGTTACTGCTTTAAACTTGACAGGAATAATGATCCTAGAGCACAGACCCATACAACCTTTTTACATTAACGAAGCAGAGGAATTCCTGTAGGATTTATGTACATGGAGCACATTTTTCCAGTTTGATATTGTGAGTGCTTCTTCAGGGAAAAGTAAAAAACTTAACAATACAGTTTGAAAACAGGCCTTTCCAAGTTTGAACAACCTTTTGGGGAAGAATTACAAAATCATTACTCATCTTTTTATTCCTAAAACTGTAGCAATGGATACAACTATTAATGCTATTGCTAGGTTTTCTGTGGTAAACTGACACAACTGACTGTGGAAAATTTCTGCCATAAAGACTTCATTGCCACATATGGATCATCAAATGGAATACTGGAGCTGAATACAACAGGAGTTCATCATACTGTGCACAATAAGAAGCCATGGCTGAAGCCAGAAGAAATGCCAATTTACAATGGATTGCGGCATCATCTATGTCTAGTATTATTCTGAAACATATCTGTGCTGATTAATAATTATTTACTAGTAATGTAATTAAGTGATGGAAATATCAAGCTGGAATTGTGTGCCAGCCAAAATAGGAATAATGAAGAGGAGAGTGACAGAGTCTGATTAGGTAGAGATCAGGAGAAAAAAGAGATGAAGATGAAAAGTGTAATTCTGTCTGAAGCATCAAGTCCACTGAACATGCTTCTTAGAAATATGAGAATGCTTGCTTTCTTACTTGACATGTTTAAGCAAATTATGTACGTTTTTAATTTTAAATATTATTTTTTGAGAAATAAGTATGTTAAGTTTGTCATTATATTAAAAATATCAAACAGAAGGGTAAGAAAATGTCTTCTCTTGATCAGTGATTCAGATAAAAGAATCTATTTTAACGAGTTTGTTGGCAGATATCTTTGTAGATCTTCATCTACACTTACTACTATCTCAAGGAGTAAAATTTCTGTTCTCAAGTAATTGATTTAGCTTTAAAAAGCACTACAGAGTACTATTACTATGTATTCTAGGTGTTTATTGTTATGCACCTTTCCCAGTCACTCTAGGTGTTTATTGTTATGCACCTCTCCTGGTCACTTTGCCTACAGGCAAATAGACAGGAAAATCTGATTAATGGCATTCGTTTATACTGATTGCAAAGCTTTTAAGACACTAAGACAACTCAAATTCTTATTAAGCTTCCTATTAGGAAAATAAGCTCTTTCCTCTAAGACCTGACTGTTTAATTAAGTCTTTCTACAGAAAATCTTACTTTGGTTGATAATATTTAAAGAAACTTCGCAAGACCAATCTTGTGGAAGAGGTAGCTTAGCATATTTATGTATAAATCCTATTACGCAAAACAATTGTCCTTTATATGCAATGTCATCCAACAGTATAAATATACTCTATTATCAAGAATATTTAAATATAGATAATATGCACTCATCCTGTGTATGTGCCACTTGTTCTCAATGAAACCTTGGTGAACAACACCAAACAAATTGCAACTGCTTGCTGTAGCTCCCCTTTACTGTAAGCTATTTTAAAAGAATTTATCAGATGCCATCCATTAGGGATATCTGTACACATCTGATGACAAGCTGCTTGAAATTTTTGGCTTCTGATGTGGAAAAAAGACAGGAGAAAAGAAATCTTGTCTTTACTTGTGTAAATGAAAAACTTTTCTTTTGACAGTGTGCAGCTCAGGATTGCCAATTATAATGACTCCTCAAGTAGGATTTCCTGAATTATAACATAATATCTATCTTGAATGAATGATTGGCTTGAGGCAGAAAATTGTATATGCCATGAAAATTTGTATATTATCTACCTGCCTGAATGAGTATTTGATATTTCTTTAAAGATACATCTTTAGAATCTACAGAGTACTTAAAGTTTCAGTCAAAGATAAACATTTAAAAGCATGTCCTTCTGAAATATGTATCTCCTTGTGATGTTGTGAATGCAAATGACAGTACTTCTCTTTTTAAAAAACATCTCTACAAGGTTTTTATTTCCAAGTAAAATCTTGTCCTTTCTAGAAAGGATAGCATTAGAATATCTGAATATTCTTAGGGGGAAAAATGTCATCTGCTCCTTATCCCAGGAGCTGTTCCAGATTATGATTAATTGTTTGGTACATTATAGTGATGCATGAAATACCTGGCATTCATTTGAGGCAGACATGTGGTTTCATCTAGCACCTTCTCTGCCAAAGAAGTTCTGAGCTCCTTACAGAGATGTAGTGTTTCCACATGAAGATGTCTTAGCCTCTAGCAAATCTCCATTTCAGTGTGAAACTATGCAGACCATTTGTTTAAGTCTGCATGACTGATTTGTACCTGTGATCTTGCAGGATGCAATATATACATTGATGGGAATGGTCTCAATATGACACAAGTGCCAAGTATACCAGAATCTTCTTGTTAACAAGGTATCTTAATATTTTTAGCAAAGAATTGGGTACAAGAAAGATGTATTGGATTATTTCCTTGGAATATGCAGGTGACTGACTACTCTGGTGAAGCTTAGCTTAACAGATTTGCAAAAAAATATTCCTGTTTTTAAAGTCAATTATCAGAATTATTCCAACTTATGAATAGTTATAACTGTAAGAGTTGGAACTGGGAGGGCATCATAGTTGCTGGGTACCTCACAGATTTAGGGTGGGAGGATCTTACCACTGCTATTTTTAATTACCAGGCCAAGTATTCACCCCAGCAAAGGAAGGGACCAGGAGGATCTGAAATATGCTGCAGAGGAATCCCTACCCTCAGAGTAGCGACATCCTGTATGAATTAGAGGAGTAAACCCCAGGGGCATACATCAAACCACAGGCACAGGTAATCCCTCTGCCAGAATCCTAATGTACCCTGCATGACCCATGCACACTGAGTAGTGTCCGAGGTGTGAGTAAGTGTTTCCAGGGATGCTTAAGTGCATGTGCAATTTCCTGTATTTTACTGAATCTAATATACACATATTCAGTAGATATTTTCTGAACTAAAATAATGGCAATCTTCTCTGGAATATGGAAGAAACATTTGCTCTGTGAAACTGCATAGTGCTTAGGATGCAAGATAGCAGACTTCAAAGTCCAGCATTAGCCTTTTAATATTTAATTTCCATATTAATATGAATCTGATCTTCAGAGATTTACAATTAAGATGTTTGTCAGCACTTCATTGCAAATGCTTCTTGGTGTTTTGAGCTCAATAATTATTTGTCAATGGTTTGGAGATAATACCAAATCATGCTTAAAAATAATGGCCTTTCTTGAATATTTACAGAAGAATGGAGTTGATTGCAATTTTTTATTTTATTGTGTACTTGGGTTTATTAAATATGTGGTACTTCTATCTACTGGGATGTTCTTCTTTTAATATATATTTGTTAATATTTTTCCCACCAAAATTAAGCTTCATATTACAATTTTCCATATAAATGTCAATATTTGGCCTTGAAGTCAAGGGCTCTAGAGTCAGTTGAGGATGGGGAGCAGTATGAGTTTTTCAGATTGTTCAGCTAAAAAACAAATTAAAAAAACTCCTCTTGTTCTCAAAATAATCACAGTAGCAAATTAAGTTTCGTCAGCTAATATCTTTGTTTTCTTCTATCTTTTTTCCTTAAGATATATCTGTGACAAAAAGACTAAAAGGAAAAATACTGTACTGTTAATTTAGAAGATGCATTTCAGTAACACAGCATAACATGTAGCAGTGAGTCAAGTGAGTGAGCAGTGAGTGAGCAAAGTTTTGACAGTCAACTTTGATTTTTTTCTTTGGTCTGGTCAATGTACTGAAGCTAAAACCATTCTCCTGCAAAATTAACAATAACCATCCTTTTTCTAAGTAACTTGGCACAGATATTGCCCTCAGAAAATCTTATAGAGACTTCTTAGTGTTACATATGTTAGTGTTTTTACATAGAAGGAGAATCTCGACCTTTGCTTTGGCATGGATTTGGCTGGCCCACAGCACGTATACAGACCACAGTTCCTGATGTACTGTGCTGGACTGTCCCTGAAGTCTCTTCAGCTTGACAGTTGCCTCCCTTTCAATTCTGAGTACAATATAATTCTAGTGATACCCAGTACAGAGCAGACTCTGATGCCAGAAGTGAATGGAGGTTCCCTCCTCACTTCAACAGATTGCATAAAAGCCTCAGTTCCAATCATAGTTTTCAATTTACTATTATTTATTTTACAGCTAGGTGCTATGATGCCTATGAACTGGACAAAGAAATTGCACTTAGGTAAGGAATAATAAATAAAGACTTCTCTAAATGAAATTTCTCTATAGAAATTCCATGGAAGTTTATTTTTTCCTCACTGAAATTTACTAATTAATTTATTTAGATTAAAAAATTTGAATCTAACCAAAACATCTTAAATTGCCCAATTCAAGTACAGGTTTACTGTGAGCTGTTCACTGTGTAGCTGTATCTACTGGTGCTGTCATGTTGTTATCCATGCACTGCTGATTGGATTTCCTATGGGTCCAGACTTTCCTGGACAGGTTATGACATTGATAAATGTCTCGTCTGATAAAGTCAAGTCATGTAGAATAAGAAAAGGAGGAGGAAAACATGAAGTATGCTCTCATTGATGTGGCAGCCCAAGGATATTCAGCTGAATACCAAACCTAATTAAAACAAGGAATTTTGTCATTTTTAAGTTGTAAACTTTTTGAACTCTCTGAATACTTTGTCTACAAAAAAGTTTGAGTAGTTAACTTAGGCTGACACAAATGTCACAATATCAGGAGTTCCTAAGGGACTGTGCTCTGATTTTCACCTGGCTGAACTATCAGTGGAAGCTGTTGATATTTTTCTATCTGCTCTTGACAACTGGGGATAGAAAATAGAAGATTACACACCACTGCCTACAGATAAAAAGACTTCATGCTGGCTGCATTGTGGTTTTACTTTCAGTGCAGAGACAATTAATATTAAGAGACCATAAGCTGAATACCTTTAAAAAAATGTAAATATGGCTACTTTCCTTTTTTAAAATTATCTTTATTTTTAGTGAAACCGTTCCTTAAATCCAGACCGTATTTCCAAGAATTTGTAAGAGCATGTGAACCACAATTTAAAAGGCCCCAAAGAGCACAATGCCTGGGTTTTTAGATGATTTAACCTACTACACAGTTTGGCTTTGCTATTTAATGACAGAATAATGATACTTGCCGCTCTGTTTGATATGTCATGAAAATTTAAAATTTCACCTACAAAATAAAATGCAGGTTTGATTTTGTTTTTGGGTTTGCTTTTCAAGATGATAACTTTCTCTTTTGATAGCCAAGATTTCTGTTAGCTGAAATGGTAACATTACTTCCTATAGCATTGTAAATCCATTTCTGAGCCAACAAATTCTATGGCAAACAAGAGATTCTTTTCCAGCATTGAACTTCATATTCTTTTGAGTATCTTATTTTAAGTGAAATACTTGTATCATTATATCTTGGCTTTATCAGTCTGCTCCATATAAATACATGTTTCTACAAAAGGATTTATTTCAAAGTGGATTACAAATTTAGATGAAATGCAGCCAAGTGATGAGTCACTTCAATTTTAAAAAACAGGCCTCATTTCTAGAAAAAAGAGCATGATTTTTCAGTAAACTGTTGAGTTAAACATTCCTGAAGACATTCTTTTGGCATTGTCACATTTGTTAACTATTTCAAGGGTACACATTTCAAGGGCACCCATCTGAATTTTACAATATGCTCAAATACGTTCAGATATGTAAAAGCCAGAATTATCCATTATCAGAAGCAGAATATTTGTGAGGATTTCATTTTTTACTTCATCAATTCACAGTACATAGTGAATGGTTTATGGTTTACTGATAACTACACATAAAAATATATTCAAAGGGTTAATCAGGAGTTGATTTTTATCAGATTTAATGGGATAGTTGAGACAAAAATATAGTTCACTTTTGCGGTGAGAAAGTCCATGCCATTATTGATATCCTGTCAAAGAAAAAGAAGAGTCTTATGTCCCACTTGTACATGCAATTTATTCAGGATTTAAATAAAAGAGAGAAAAAAAGGTTACAGAAAATTATATTGTGTGTGATCTTTTTTCAGCTGAGGTGGTTGCCATGAAGTGAAGCTCTAGCAATTGAAAGAACTTGTAGCAAAGGGAACGATTGCCATCTTGCAGGAATGTGAAGAGCAAGTGCCCAGGCTGGTCTCTTATCACAGCAAAAAAAGCACCCACATCAAATGCTGCTTGTTCTGCACCAGTGGCAGTAGCAGTGTCCACATGTACTGTGCCCCAGGAAAGACACCCACCTCCCTCTGGACACAGGGCATCTAAAGGTCCTGGGAAAACAAATCTGCCTCTGTTTATTGCTGAATTCTGTCTCCTAGACTTCACTGTGACAAAAGCAAGGAGGTTGAAAAGATTGGCTCTTTAATACTCATGATATGAAGGAAATGTGACATGTTCTCCACTACCCAGTCGTGAGACAATTCAAGGAAATCAGGCAGTCCCTGGACACTCCTGGACTGCAAAGAAGATTCTCTAAAAAGAAGATTCACTAGAAGGTAGAGATTGAAATACTGATCATTTCCCACACTGAAAACAGTTGCTACCGCAATCTATTGAATATATTCACATCAGTCATGCTTAATTTTTGTACTCTGGACAGGCATGAAATTCACTTTTGTGAAGTTTGATTCAATGTGAGAGTCACACTTTAAAAACAGAAGTGAAATATCTGGGCATTTAACAACCAGACTTTAATATATCAGGCATTGAGTACTTCCTTTTTTTTCTTTTTAAGTACTAGACATACACTTATATGTGTCCTCAGATTTATATTCAGGTTGCATTCCTTCTAAAGTAACCTAGTGTTTCTATGAGATGATGAATGGATTGAAGTAACCCATCTCGACAGAGAAAGATATCATCCTAATAATCTGATATTTTATGTTCTTTTTTATAATTACTTTTGCCTCAGATTAATGAATTCCATTTACAGTAGCAAGCTAGCAAATGAAAATCATTCAGCACAAATATGAAATATAACAGAAAGATGAGACTATTTGGTATGTAAGACATAAATTGAAGATTGACGAGTCATTATTTATGAAAGAATTTTTTTATGGTGTAAATTTTATTAAAAATAAGTCTTTTTTCCCTCAAAGGAAATCAAATGCATTTACATTCTTGAAGACAATTAGCAAGGCCACAACACTGAAAAACTAAGCTTTCAATTTTCTTTTCAAATAACCCTCTTTGTTCCCACTTGTTTTTCTATTTTATGTGTTATATCCTTCCTAGCTGTTTGTTCCATTTGCAATCAAATCATTAAAATAAAAAAAAAAAAAAAAGCAAAGAACAGTATTTTTAAAATTAACTTCTTTTTCCATATAAATCCTTCCTTGTTTAGAAATGCGTGGTCTCATCTCCCGAGGAACACATATCTCTTTCAAACAGGATCCCTTGTAACAGCTGTTCTGCAGCCTAAAGCAGCTGAGTGTTGCTTAATAAAGCCATTACGCTAAAAAGTGAGATGGAGTGGATCTGTAAGCTGGAAAGGAGCAGTACCAAGGAGCCAGGACACAAAGCTCAGGGTCACAGTGCTGAGAGCAAAGGCATCAGCATGAGAATCAAATGTCACAGGTAGAAGTGGCCAAGGAAGTCAGACATCTCCAGACTGAAAGGTAGCAAGTAACTCCATAGCAACCAGAGTCTATCTTTAATACGAGAGATCCTAGTGGTATCTACAGCTCCATGTTTCTGTTACTGGATGGGCTACCTGCCAACCACTCCCCTAAAAAAAATCCAAACCTTAAGATTACGCCTACCCATCACCCCCAAAAAATCAAAACCATTCCAGGGAAAGACTACAAACTAATTTACAATTTGAGGCACAGTGGCAAAGACCAAAGGACAAAGTTTTGTATATGTAGCTGACAAAACCCTATAGAAACCAAGACCTCATGGAGGCATGGAATTTTACTGTGGCAACAGATGAAATACTACCTTGTCAGGCTGTAAAAGGAACTAATGAAACAATATGCATACTGTAAATAATGGCAGAAAACAGAGTGGGGTTACCCCATGGCCATTAGAATGTTATGTCTTCACAGTAATATATGCTCTCAAAACTGCAAAAAATTGGGCCAAAACCAGCCAAAAAACATAGTCTGGCACAAACAGCTGGATATGCAGAAGATAGCACAGGGTTTACTGAGAAATATGTCTCCATACGTCAGAGCTAAGCACACAGAGGTGAAAGTATAGGAGAGTCCAGCACTCAGAGTTGCTTTTGTGTTCAGTCCACAACAGTTTCATGAGAAATACATGTGGTCCTGGAAGCAGTTGCAAGAAAAATAAGAAAAAAGACTGATTCTTTTCTTATGATATTTGTGCTGCTGAAAGCAGTGGTGCATAGAACATAAAACAGGGATGTACACCGTTCATTTTCCCCTTTTCTTTAATGTGCCTCAGCTTCTCATCTGGGAATATCTCCATTATTTCTGAGATACTACAAACACTGCTCTTGTCAGCTTCTCTTTTTGCTGTGAAGTGTGGTACAATGAGGGGAAGATTTCATTTCAGCATGTTGATGCCCTTTCTCCCTGGGCAATTCAAATAGAGCTTCCTATTTCATTCTCATACCTATTTTCTGAACTGTCTGAGCAGTACTTTCATGGGAAATGAAAAATGGAAAAAAAAAAAGGAACTAAAACTAAAATGCCAGATTTTTATAACAAGATGCTTAACTTACTGTTGTCTATTCTGCATGTTCCTTTATAAAATTAAATGCAATCTGACATCTGACACTTCCTTGTTACTTTACAGCAGAAAACTATGCCAGATTTATGTAAAACAATAAAGTCTACAGTAAAGTACTATTTCATTGGTATGTAAAGAATAGGGTAGAACATATGGAAACCTCAGAAAAGAGTAATTAACTGTTTGGTTTGTCTGGCAATATTTTGATATTGGTGGGCAAAGGAATTTACAGGGGTGGTTTCTGTGAGACTTCCCCCATGTCTAACAAAGTCAATGCCAGACAGCTCCCAGCTGGACTTGCAGCTGGCCAAATCTGCACCCATCAGCAGTCAAGGTAAGAGCTCTGGAATAACATATTTAAGAAGTTAAAAAAAACCCCCAACCAAACAAAAACCACAAACAAACAAACAAAACCACCAGAACACCTGAACAATTGTAACCAGAGAGAGGAGCAAGAATCTGTGAGAGCAACAACTCTGCAGACACCAGGGTCAGTGAAGAAGGAGAGAGAGTAGCACAGGTTACCCTGCAGCCTGTGGTGAAGACCATAGTGAGGTATCTGTCACCCTGCAGCCTGTGGAGATTCACAGTGGAGCAGAGATCTTCCTGGAGCCCAAGGACTCCATATTGGAGCAGTGGATGCCTGAAGGAGGCTGTGACCCTGTGGGAAGTCCATGCTGAAACAGTGTCCTGGCAGGTCCTGGCCCTGTGGAGAGAGAAGCCCACTCTGGCTCAGGTTTGCTGGCAGGACTTGTGACCTGCAGGGCACCCATGCTGGAGCAGCCTGTTCCTGAAGGATTCTGCACCATGGAAAGGACCCATGCTGGAGCAGTAAATGAAGAATTGCAGCCCATGGGAAGGAATCATGTTGGAGAAGTTCATAGAGGACTGTTTCCCATGGGAAACACTGCATTCCAGAGCAGAGGAAAAGTATGAGAAGTACTCCCCCTGCAGAGGAAGTAGCAGCAGAGATGTGTGATGAACACAACCCCCAACCCCTGTCCCCCTGCACTGCTGTGGGGGAAGGAAGTAGAGAAAATCAGGAGTGAAGATGAGCCCAGGAAGACAAGAGGGGTAGGAAGGAGGTGTATTAAGGTTTGGTTTTACTCCTTATTACTCTACTCTGATTGATTGGTAGGAAATTAAACAAGTTTCCCAAAGTCGAATGTGTTTTGCCTGTGACAGTAATTCAGTGTCACATGGATTAGTTGAAATGTCACATGAAGAAATAAAGATAAGAGAATGAATCTCGCCCTGCCTTTAAATCTATGAACCTTTTGTTACATTTTCTCTCCTCTGTCCAGATGAGGATGGGAGGGACAGAGTGGCTTTGATTGGCACCTGGTGTCAAGGCAGGGTCTACCCAACACATGACCATCCATGAGGCATTCCAGACTCCTAGCAGACCATGGGTGATTTGGAGGGGGGTTGTTGAGTCATGGTCATATGCCAACAAAGTGGCCAAAAAACAGACAATAAGTCATATTCTTTAAAGTTCTAATATGCAAATTTCATCAAAAGCAATGTAAGACTTTTGATAACACAGAAGTTTTATTTTCTAATAATCTGTTCTTCAAACCATATCTTTTCTCCCAGCTTGCTTGCCAAGGGGAGAAGGGAAGGAATTGTAGTCAAGACACTTGAGCTGTTCAGACAGTGAGCTCTGTTAAGTTTTTATCATATTTGCTTTGGTAGGTCTGTCAGCAGCTAATCAATCAAGCCTCCTTAGCACTACTAAATGCACTTAGATTTGTCAAGGGCATTGTAGCTTAGGATGGGCTCCCTTTTATTCAGCTATTATAAACCCACCGTTATCAACTTGAAGAATTTTGCAAATCTTATCTTGTTTCATCATTATCTTAAATCCTTGGCTCCTAGTTCCATGTAGGTACATGAGAATCTCAGGTTTTAAAAGCAGCTTGAGTTTCAATCTTTTCAGGTCATGGATAAAAGCTCTCTTTTTCCTCTCTTCTGAAAAAGACCCCTCACATCCTGTTATCTTTAAAATAATGAACATTAATGAAAGTTCATAATTTTATGACTTTTAATTAAGGCTTGACTAAATTCTTAGTCTGAAAATGTATTTAAACTGTCTATTCAAGTATCTGCTATTATATTTTAGATACAAACATGTGTTTCTGCTGCTGAAATTCAGTTAACAAGATTGATCAAAAGGAAAAAGTTTGCATAATATATTTGTGAAAATTGTTGCCACAGGAACTCATTGAGGCAAAACATTACAGCTACATTCTAAAGAGTGAGTAACTAATAGCATTGCTTAGAATCCATGCCTATGCAAGCTAAGATGATAATAAGGTAATCAGATTTCATGCTCGAGGGTGTTATCTAATCGCCTGCAGAGGTTTGGCACTGCACAATTGGCTGAGTGCATCTTGTTTATTTTTATGCTTGCTCTGAGACATCAGTTATTCACTGCCACTGTCAAGCGCTTACTGGACAAGATGAACTAAATGGTTTGTTCCAGCAAGATGAACTCTATGTCTTGTAATAAATGTTATCATAAATATAGCAAGCAATCCATTTTAAGACATCAATAAAATGTACGTTATACTGTAATAACTGTTTAGTGGGCATGTGTACTGCTGCCCTCTACTGACTTACCACTGCCAAGTGGAGTGATAGCTCTCAAATTTTGTGTTTCTGACTCTACAGANGAGGGGAGGGGAGGGGAGGGGAGGGGAGGGTCTTTTTCCCAAAAGAAAAGGTAAAGAAAAAAATACATATTCCCATGTTTTAGGCACTAAGATGGACAGATTTCTCTGACCATCTTCACCTTTCATCACCTAACCTCAAAAGCACCTGGTGGAAAAATGTTTGATTCGTTGTGAACTGTTTCCTTTACCTGCCAGTGAACTAAGACACATGAGCAGGGACCCAGAGTTAATTAAGTTATTCCCTGCTCTTTAAAGTACTCATCACTTAAAAGCTGAAAACAGTCCTTGTTAAGATTAAGCTAAAGGGGGAAATAGAAATGTAAAGGCCTGAGAATGAAAATTCTGAAATTAAAGACCCAGAATTTAAAAAATAGAGAATGGCTTTGGCTGAGTATCTTATTTTGGGGGTTTTTTTTGGGTTTTTTTTTGTTTGTTTGTTTTTTTGTCTGTTTGTTTGTTTGTTTTTCTCTCTAGAAACAGAAATATAAGCTATAAATAAATCTATGTAAACTAGGGGTGAAAGAAAAGGGAAAATGGCAATGATGACTCAGTCCCAGACTCTGAGGTGTCCTGGAATACTAATGTTCTTGTTGTACTCCAGAGAGGACCTATTGGAGGAAGAACACATTTCTCTTGTTCTTCCACTTTTTCTAGTTCATGTCTCTATAAGAGAAGCTGGACATATAAGCCAATTTTTCCTTCCAGCATGGAGCTGGGATGAAGTAGGGTAATCTCAGAATTCAGGATAGTAAAAAAACACTACTATTGATAGTGCTTGCCCCATAGGCAACATTCAGTCACTCCTAACATAGCCTATAAAGTCATATTTAAAGCCAAGAAGGACTATTATGGTCCCCACTAAACTATAGCACTTAACATTTTTCAGCAGTGATCCTTCAGCGATCCTACCAGATCCTTCAGGCTCATAGTAAAATTTCTTGTTGATTAGTCATTCTATGTAACAAAATGGGTTTGAGTTAACTCTTTTAGACTCTTTTATATATTGTTGTAGTTTCTTATATGGCATCTTTGTGCTATAAATTAGCATATGGCTTGCCCTTGTAACAGATCACACAGATTTCAAAAATTTTAAGACATTTAGAAATGGTTCAGATATAAATTAATGACAGTGTATTTTGTTATTGTCTTTCACACTTAACTTTTAATTTGTCAGTTTTTTTCCAGCAGGTGGAAGGTCCTTCAGTCTTTTAACAATGCCCATAAATATTTTATTGATTTAATTTTATTCGATGTCACTAAAAAAATAGGTCTCAATTATCATTAAATAACAAGCAATATGTTATTGATGCATACAGCATCACACTGCCTACAGAAACTGGAGTGTTTTCCTTAACCTACTATGTGTTATTCATTAGGTTTCACAAAAAGAAAAATTATGTTATTGATTTGATAGCATGATTGATTTGAAAGCCAGAGAACTAAACAAGTTTCTGGAGGGCTGTGTATTCTTAACCTTTTTATTCTGTGGGCAGCTGCAGAACAGCTTTTTGCATTGGACTCTCATCTGGCAAAACATTAATTTTGAATTCAATCTATATCTAGTTTTTTGGTTTTTTTCTGCTACTACTTAAATAATATATAATAGACATTTTCCTGCAATTTAGAACAACTTAGGTGAGCTGCAAAACCCTAACTAAAGAAACCATTTGAAAATTTTGCTCTCCTTTTCTATAGCCCTCTGTTATGTTAGGCTGTCAGGTAAATTGTAGAAATTAATATCCTGGAAAAATACATGGAGCTCAAAAAAGACTTAATCTGGTATCTACTACTGTGTCAACCATTTGATGACAATGCATAGGTGCCTTTAAAGAGGTTATATTTAGAGTGCTGACAGTATTGTCAGTTACCTCTCAGAGTGTTATGTGTTATGCAGAGTCATAATGCAGGTGAAAGTTGCCTGTTCTAAGACATATTTGAGCATTTCCACCAGCACAAGAATGTGCAAGAGAGATGCAATTAGTAAATTGTATTGCTTGAGTTTGCAAATCATTACGTCTTAGTCTGTTAATGTTCATTATTCCATTTCTATTCTTTTACCCTAAAAGGAGCCGTACACAACCACTTTCAAAAGGATACTAAGTTTTAACATTGGAACCTACATCGAACATCTAGAACTTCATAAACATGACAAAGTATTCTCTAATGGACATCAGATAATATTATGCCTTCAGCTGGAGTCAGAAAATCAAAAGATCAAAGAAAAGAGCCTTCAATCTTTATCAGCATAGGCCTTCAGATGCACCCTCAGCGACACTGCATTCATTCTTGGACAGCTAAACAAGAACGCCATCGATACCTGCCATTGAGAAGTGAACTAACTGCCTTTAAGCTAATTTGTGTATATTTGCTCACTGATTTGCTAGTGCAGTGCAGATGCTTATATATACATATAGCCAGTATCAAAAAGCAGAAACCTATTGTCCCATTTGCAGAGCAGACACAGCCTGTTTCAGCTGTAACAGCCTACCTGTCACCAGCTGCAGCATGCAGAACAGCTCAGACACAAACACAACTCAAAACAGCTGCTCTAGACTGCTCTTCTGCCACAGGTGCTGTTTCAGATTGAAATTGTTGCAAACTGAAAGTGCCTCTGGTGCCAGGTTCATCCCTTTTTAAATTCTGTATTAACACAACTACAGCACTGGAGACATTTTGTACCTTCTTGTGGGACAAAGCATTAGATGGGGTGCACCTGAAGAATTTTACATAGCTGCAAAAGTGTTTTACCTCTTGTATACTTGGCTAAAAATGAAGAAAAAACTAGCAAATTAAGAAAAAGCAGGAAAAGGTACAAGCCAAACCAAGGCTTTCTTGGGAATATGAAACTTCATCGGAGACCTCAGAAAAAGCTGATATACTACTTTTATTTGTGGGATTTCAGCTAAGAGTAGTGTTGAAAAAGTAAGAGGACAGTGATAACCATGAGTATGGTTATAATTCTTGTTATAAGTGCATCGGTGTTTTGTCACGTATTTGTTGCAATTTTCTTAGCGCTTTTGTGCTTCTGAGTGAGGTTAAAGTGGATGGTGATACATTAAGCCTCTGAATACCCATATTTTGGTCCAAATGATCAGTCAAGCTACTCCTTTATAAGGTACTTTTTCCCTAGTTTCAAAAAGGCACCTTGAACAGTGAATTTTTATCTTTGAATTTACTCACTTTGGAGTTTGTTAGACCCCCAAAATCGTATGCAATTCATTTTGTTTTTACTAAACTAATCACTAAATATAGTCTCCTAAAGCATGATAATTACATAATTTGCCAATCCATCCTTTAGAATAGAAATATGCACCATAGCAAGCACCGTGATTTTTTATTATTTTTTTAATTTTGTAAAAATGTTTTTAATAGATATCATAAGATGATAGAATACGCTAAGCTGGAAAAGAACCCATCATGTTCATCTAATCCAACACTTTGCCCTGCACAGATACCCCAAGGATCCCACCACATGCCTGAGAGTTTTGTCCAAATCCTTCTTGAACTCTGACAGGCTTGGTGTTGTGACCACTTCCCTGGGTAGCCTTTTCCATTCCTCTTGGTGAAACACATTTTCCTGATACCCAACCTAAACCTCCCCCTGTTTGGTTTCATGCCACTCCCTTGAGTCCCGTCACTGGTCATGAGAGCGAAAAAATTGGTAACTGCCAATTTTCACTTCCTCTGGTGAGATTGTCAGAGAATCTCGTGTCTTTTACCTTAAATTGTTCAGTCTTTCAGTCAAAACTTGAAAGGATAATGATGAACTAGGGAGAAAGAATTCACAAGATAAGGAGGAAAACCAATCAAACTGGATTGGAATACGGATGTTTTCAAGCTTTAACCATCACACACTTCACAAAAACTTATCTAGGTCTGGATCCAAATTCTTCAGCTCCATCTCTTTTTTTCTCTTCACTGACATCAAAAGATTCTTTCTAATGTTAAAAAAGCCTGGTGTGATAACAGTGCTCCACCTAGTGGAAATAAAACTGTTTGAACTAGTTTAAGAGTAAAGCTTTAACTTAGAGAACTCAGCTGTCAGTGCCTAAGTAGTCAATTTTTCCACTGATAATTAACCCAGGATACCATACCATTGTATGAAAGAAGTGCTAACTATTATAGCATACTGCCAATTTAAAAACACAAAATACTGTCATTTTAAAATATAATAGCAAACAAAAAGAGCAAATCTCTTGAGAATTATGAATATATCATTATTCTATCATGAAAAATCAATAAGTGTACTACCCATGGAAAAAATCTGCAGTACATAGTGTCCTGCTACCTATGAGGATTGCACATCCTCTAAATCACTGCCAGACTTAGAAATATTTTGATAAATTAAAAAGAACCATGACACCCCAACCTTTCTTACTGCATTACTGCAGTGTCTTGGAATTTTAGTATCACAAGGAGCACACTGAATAGATGACATAGTTTTATACATGGCAGAAAGTTCCTTAGTCACGGAGAAGACAGATATCCTCTTGAAATTCAGAGAGAATTTGTGGTGCTTTCCTCCTCTGCAACACTTCATGTTCCTATGCTCTTACTGATACATAAGGAGATGCTGAAACCAAGCCAAAAATTAAGCTAAGCATCTGTATATCATTATATATGTGTATGTAAGCATGTACACATATATCAACACACTCCATAATGCAAATCCTGGACAGGTACAGGTCTAGGGTTTGTTCTTATACATTGATTTGTTTCCAGACAGTGCTTAAATAACCAATAACTTACATGAGCTCAGGAAAAGTGAGATAAAGAAACAGAAGTCTGTAGCGTTATTCAAAACTTCTCTAAGATAATATATTTAATTTCAGTTCATTCAGAATCTGTTTTTATTTCTTTCCTTCTCATGCTCCAGATTCTGTCCTCTGTGCCACTAACATTCTCTTTTTCAAAATCTTAAATCAGCAGAATCAGGTTGAGTAGAGACAATATTTACATAAAATGGATATGACAAGGGTTTTTGAGGCAGGACTTTAATTCTTATTAATAATATTTCTATTCTAAGTTCAAATTACATTTATCTCCTTCTATCAAGTTAACTGTCTTCAATATCAGTCATGAAACTTAAAGTTGACACAAACCTACTGTGGGACTCCAAAGCAAAGAGGATTTGGGTCTTCACAGAGAAATATGCAGGGAGAATCAACCAGAAGAAAGGAAGGGTATGAATTTAAAGAGCACTACTTTCCTTGCCCTAAGTCCTCATGAATATCTGCTTAGTATGCAGGAGGGGTGAGTTAGCCTACAGCTTTCTGAAATATCCCCATTGAGAGACACCACTGTTATTACACAGCATGTCAACTATGTTGTTAATAGTTACTTTTGCTCTGAGGCCACTGATGTGGATTTCTACTTGTTCCAAAGAAGAATTTTGCTAAAAAAAAAAGCTAACCAGTGCTAATGTAAAGGTAGACAATTCATTCATATGATAGTGGTATTATTCTGGCCCACAAGGTAGAGAGAAAAAATAAAAATATGTTTATACAATTTGGTGGGATAAATATATTTTAAAAAGATTAAAAAATAAGGCAAAAATTGCACAAGCACCTTTGAGCAGTTTGTCCTATTAGAAATATGGTAAATATAACCTTGCAATTTCTTTCATACTGTATTCTAAATTGTGCTCTCTCAAAGAGTCTGGAGATTTAAAGGTCATATACTTATCCTTCAAGAAAAGATGAGCAGCAGAAATTAAAGCATATGATTTTGCATTGTCTAAAACTAGATGTAGATAAATATTGAAATACCTGTCTATTTTCTCAGAGATAGTGATTTCCTCTATACTGACCACTCTGTACAATGAAACCTTTTTATCACCCTCTATCTTCTCAGCAAATGTCTCTTTTTCACTGTGAACCAAGGAAGGTAAATAATTAAATAGGCCATTTGACACAGTAACATTTGCAATTTTAATCTGTCCTCAAGTAAATAAATGGTAATTCCTAAGATAGTTCCTTAGTATCCTTAAGTATGTACATTGAGTCCTGCAAAGCAGTCTCTTTATCAAAGACTTTAAAAAACTTGCCACTTCATTTTTAAAATATTATCCTATTTTTGAGTTTTAGTTGGCCTTATTTTGTTTATTATTTCTAGGTAATTTTGCCTGTAGCCTAACTGAACATAGTTTTCAAAAATATTTAGACAAAACTGATCAAACAAATAAAAAGACAATGGAATGTTCGTTCCTAAATTACCTAGGTGCTTGTTGGATTCCTTCCCCTATCATGATATCACAACCACTGATGAGAATAGTAGATGCACCTATTGTAAGACCTCCGAATTATACACATATTTTGTTGTTTAAGAGTTAATTTCAGAGGTACTTCTGTGAAGAAAATAAAGCAAGAACCCTGCCTGCAGACTAATATTATGATTGGTCTCATTCAAGTAAAGTTTTCACTGAAGGCAATGCTTCATCTTATTTTACCCATTTTCTACACTCCCTGTGGCCAGGCAACAATTGAGAGCTAGACAGCCTGCCACATTACAACAACATGGAGAAGAGGAGAAGAGGAAAGTAATTCCTGCAGGGAATTTCTGTGCTGAATGGCTCTTACCTCTAAACATGCTGGTCATCACTTTCCTCATGATGACTCCAAGGAATCGGACAGAAAGGCTACTTTTGCTCTTTCCAGTAGTCCCAGCAACTGGTGTAACCCAATTGCATGAGTTCCTTCTAGGTTATCATTTGGGTTTTACTCTAATAATGTCGCTGGAAGTCTTCTGAGAGATCGCCCCTACCACAGATATCCTACTCTGGCCACAGTTTGCTGTGAGCTGGCTGCCCAGGAGGGGGGGACTTCCCTCACATGCGCTCCAGATTTCAGTGTCTGTAGGCAGAGACTGCATCAGCAAGGAGTAGAGAGAGGAGTGGGGCACAAGAACAAAATGTGGATTACCTTTACCATAGGAAAACTGTGAACCTCACTTGTGCAAGCTTCTTTCTGTCATTCCTCTCTACCAGCTCTCAACAAGTAAGGACAGCAGTAGCAAACGCCAGGTCCCCAGTTCACATGGCACCACTTTATGCATTACATGAATGTTACATAATCAGATCTTTTGCTCAGCCTGGAGGAGAGAAGACTGAGGGGAGACCTCACTTCCTTGTGAATGGAAGAGGAGGAACAGGACAGGACTCAAGGGAATGGCTTGGCATTGTTTCAAAGGAGTCCTTGTTTAGATATTAGAAAAAGCTTTTTCGCCCAGAGGGTGGTTGAGCACTGGAACAGGCTCCCCAGGGAAGTGGTTATGGCACCAGCCTGCCAGAATTCAAGAAGCATCTGGACAATGCTCTCAGGCCCATGGTGCGAGTCTTTGGGATGGTGCTTTGCAGGGCTAAAAGCTGGACTTGAGCTTTGTGGATCCTTCCCAACTCAGCTTATTATGTGATTCTGTGATTCAGTGCCTGTCATATTGGTGAAGATGCTGGCCATTGGAATTAGGACCACTTCTGGCTTCCTGTGTAAACCTAAATCCAAGATTTTCATACTGAAGTCTCTTTTATACCTATATTCTAGACAAAATATATTTCTCTGGATTAATCAGAAGAACCAAAATGATATATGACTTTGTTTCTTCTTTATTCTTCCGCATGCAGCAGGAGGGCCAGGTAATTATAATGGGAAGCACTGAAAAGGCAGAACCACAGACACCAGATGCCCCTTAATTCCCCAGTTTTCTTGGCAGCAGACATTATTTCTGGTACATGTGAAAATAACTTCCTACAGTTTAAAGAGCTGTAAACCCTTTCTTTTGCTTGTATTGACTGAAAATGACCATCTGGAAAACAGAAGATAACAAAAATCTTGCTTTCAAAATAGCTTGAAAGCTAATGTATGAAAAGCATTACTCTTATGACCTATTTATAATGCTAGAAAAGACTGTAGAGAAGTCAACTTGACCCACAAGCAGAAAGCACTATTGATGAAGAAAGCTGAAGGAAAAGGCATTCCAAGTATTGTTGCCTTCATGTCCCACATGAGAGTCTCAAAGAATAATTGCTTGGACACTCTGGCTGTTTCAAAATTACTTGCTCTAAGTATTTAGTGCAACTCTTGAGCAAAGTGTCATTCTGATCCTGATTAATTTTATGGATTGAGAGGAACTAATTGGTTATATAGGTACCATATTGATTCATCTGCTGACATGGGTAATGATTTTTATTGTGTCTTTTTATGCTAACTACTTTTGATTAATTTGGCATCACTTCAGTAGGATTGGTGAAGTGCTTAATTTACTATTGTATTTCAACTAAATATTTTAACTATCCCTTTCTCTAAATTTTTGTGGAAAATTAAAAAAAACAGGAAAGTTCAATAAAGACATTTAAGAAGAGAAGCTAACTGGAATGTGCATGTAAACATCACAGTGATTTGCAATCCAACGCAAAAATAAATCCATAGTTCTAAATAAAAGAAGAAAAAATAAGTTAAATAAACACCTAAAAGCACTATAAATTTTTTGAAAAAAAAAAAAAAAAGGGGGGCATGAAGATTTTGGAGAAATCAGCAATTATGATCAGTTTTGCTATCTGGATTTCCATCTTGCCATATTTTCCTCTTCAGCTTCTTATCACTGTGTTACAAGAACAGAGAGATAGAGAATGAGCTGGTTCTTGTAGACAAGGAGTATGCCTTATCTTTCCTGCTCCTGCAGTTTACTGCAGATTAGAAAATTGTTACTTGTTTCTGCACAATGCTCCATGAAAGGCCTAAATTTATATGCACTTTCTTCAGTTCAGCCACATCCTGAAGAAATGCTATAAAACTCAATTTTTTTTCCAAAAGTGAAGTTTCTCTCTCAAAGCTTTTTCTGATCTTCACCAATGCCTCTTCCCAGTTGTCATGGCAGTTCCTAGAGTTCAGTACTTTTTAGTGTGGATCCATCCAGATGCTGTCCAGAAAAAGCTCAACTTTCAACCACTAAGGCACAATTGTCATCTTCCCACCTGCTCTTTGGCAGCTGTCTGAATTTTTATTCATTTCTCCAAGACATCAATGTGTTTTATCTCCCTATACTGTGTTAGATCACATTCTTCATAATTCACTCACATGTCAGGTAGAAGACTTCTCAAGCTTCAGACCTTATTGATAATCAAGACACAAGGATTCACTAGGAATTCATTAGGCAGGTTATATGTTTATATCTTTCTATTGATGTAACTATGAAAGTTGAGAGATACTTAATATTTGTACAGTTTTCCTTGTTTATTTTATTTCTACAAATATATTTCAGATATGCTTTGTAAGATTTAACATGTGGTACATGCATTATACATGCATTTACACTGCTAGGCAGAATTTATGGCAAAACTTTCTATCAAATACAGTAATATGATAAGAATATTTACAGTAGCAGAAGATGCATTTAAAATTATGCGCATAGTTATTATTACTAACTTGGTCTGGATGCCCCTGAGATTGTAATTGCTATAATACATTTTTTTATTTATTTTTTTTACTGTTATGAAATTTGAATAGATAAGTTTATCACTATTTACAGCATTTTATTTGGCCATTATATTTTTATTACTTTACTGCTCTTTATTGTTATTGCCATCATGCAAATAACTTGCATTGCAAATATCTTCATTTTCAGTGAAAATTCAAGGAAACAATTAAAAAAAAATCATAAGTCGCCCTTGCTAACTAACAGAAAAAAAATATGTGTATATATATA
>VXBU01003119.1:0-11855 GCA_013400315.1 Bombycilla garrulus | reverse complement strand
ATATATGCTGATACAAAAAATACCCAAAGCAAATGCCAAACTTTCATCAACTTTGCCAGAATAATCCAACAGCCTGTGGATATTTTCCATGCCATGTCAAAGAGAAAATTAATAGTAATCTAATTCCATCCCTTGAGATGGTGGTTTAATAAGAGGCAGTGATCATGCATCAAACTCTTATGCCCTACATAAGGCATAGATCCTTTTCCTGTTTGATTTTGGTTTGGGTTTTTTTGGGTTCTGGTTGGTTTTGTTTTCTTTTCTTTAACTGATGGCAACTCGTTACAGCATATGCCTTTTCTTTGACAGAGTATATGTCTTTTCTAATTTGGTTTGGTATTTCAGGTACATCTTTCCATCTTTCTGGCCTAAAAATTTATATTGATTCCTACCGATAACAGATGGTGCCCAAGGACTGCTCACATTCTCCTTTCCAGAACTATCCCACAAACTGTTTTTCTTTGATCTATTCTGTTATGGAAAATTTGTTTTGTATAAACTACTTCCTAGTGGTTCCCAAGCCTCCATTTCAAGCATCCTCTTAGGTATTCTCAGATTCACAAGTATGCTCTAATATGCATGCTACCTTTAAGCATTTTAAATGTCTGTTCACATAATTAAGGAAATATCTGTCAATGTCTGTGCATCTCAGTAGAAAAGCAGCAATAATTTATGGAACAAACTCATTCAAGACAGTGGTAAAGAACCTGATAGCCTTGTAAATGACTGGTTTGGTGGATGCATGGAGAGCAGTGGGTGTTGATTATATTGCCTGTAGTACAGCTTTTAAAAATATTTGCCTATAACATCCTCACTAATAAACAGATGGACTGCAGATCATGTGAAAAAAAAAAATGTTTATGTGGAGTGAAAGCTGACAGAACTACTTCTGTCAGAGGGTTATGATCAGTAGCATGAAGTAATTAACAGCAAAACCCAGGCAATGACAGCAAGACTGATTTAGTCTATCAATTTCCCTTGTGGTCTAGGTCATGGGACCCGGTGTATCCTCAGCAAGGAGGTACAAAACTGGAGGGAAACGTTGATAAACCAGATGGGTGCACCATCATTTAGAGGGACCACTGCAGGTTGAAGGAATGGGCCAACAGCAATATCAAAAAGTTCAAGAAACAAAAGTTAAAACTGCTGCATCTGGGGAACATAGAGTCACAGAGGTGGGGGGGCAAGTGTCATCTAGCCAGAAATCACCTTTCCAGAGAAGGATCTGGGGCCCTGCTGGACATTGAGTTGAACATGAGCCAGCAATGTGTCTTTGCAGCAAAGGACAATAAAAACATGGGCTACCTTAGGAAGACCACTGCCAGCAAGTCAAGAGAGGTGATCCTTCCTCACTGCTCAGCACTGCTGACACACTTGGAGCATTGTTTCCAGTGCTGGGCTCCCCAGTATAAGACAGTTGGACATACTGGAGCAGGTCCGGTGCAAGGCTGTAAAAATCATTAAGGGACTGAGGCATCGGACACATGAGGACACAGTAAAAGAGCTGTTCAGTCTGTAGAAGAGAAAGTTCAGAAAGATCTTTTCAATGTGTATAAATGTCTGAGAGGGAGAGTAGAGAAGACAGTGTCACGCTTCTCAGGAGTCTCAGTGACTAGTCAAAAAGTAACAAGCAAAAATTAAATACAAGAAATTGCACTTAAACACAGGAAGAACTTTTTTTTTTTTTTTGGTAGTTAAACACTGGAACAAGATACATAGAGGTGTGTGGAATGTCTGTACTTGGGGATATTCAAAACCCAATGGACAATGCTAGTCAACTTGCGTTAGTGCAGAGAGCAAACAGGAGTTATTGAACCAAAAAAATCTACAGAACTACCATTAATTCATTCTATAGCATTACAAAAACAAAATTTAATTCATAAGTGAGAGTATTTGTTTAACATCTATAGCCTCTAGTAGATAACAGATTCAGTGTCCCATATCTCAATAGGTGTGAAAATTGTACCTGTATTTGTAGATACTGAAGTGATCAGAGGTTGGCCTCTGACTTATGTTATAGATTAAATATCATAAGATTCAAGCTAAACTGAAAGGCTCCTAGGATCCATATGCCTTTTAAACCTTCAAATAAACATATTTCATTTTCAGCCTAGTGGCTATGCTTCCTAATGTGTATCTGGCTAAAATGCAATGATATGAAAGGCATACAGTTGAATTTTAGCACATCAAAAATCTGTTACTCACTTTCTTCTGGTGCCTAGAAATCATCCTAACTCTATTCATTTTAATATCTAAGTTAAGTATTCAATTTTCTTTCTCTTGCTATTTGCCCTGTTTGCATTTCCTTTTGCAACTTTAAAATAGATTTTCATGAACAAAACCACACATGACAAAAGAAGAAAATAAATATAAACTTACATAATTGATCCATTGTTATACACCAGCACTAAAGCGCTCACTGAATTAAGTTGTGAATAAATCTAATTTCAAAAGAATTTCAGTATTTTAAGTTCCTAGAAGAATTTTCCCCTTTATTCTTTCCTTAAATCTTAGATTGCATGACATATAAAAATTATCAGGGATTTAAAACTCAAAAGCATATAAAATTTATTCCTATATACAGCATCTGTGTTTCAAACATACTATAAAGTGTTTTGTCAAACCTTTTCTACTGATATAACTCAAAAATAGCTGGGAAAACTAACTTCATGACTTCCATTGTATGGAAGAGTCCAGGAATTTAATATCATATTAGAAATTCTTTGAAAAGCAGAAGGAAAAAGAACAGACTTCATAGTGTTTAAAGTAACTTAGAGTGTTCCTCATTTATTTTCTTAATGGGATCATGCAATGATGTAAACTTTTCTCCTGTTTGAGCACCTGTTTTGCAGTTTTGCATTCCACTAACTAAAAGGCTGCTTTCTTAAGCTACTCAAAAACAATTTCCACTGTGCAAATTCCACTAAAATTCTGTATTTTTACATACAGCAGCCACAACAATGTTTTCTGTCTTGTTTCGTTTTTTTTAGACACAATCTCTTCAGTGCAGCATGGTCAGTGTCATACTGGACCTCCAAAAAGAACGCATTTTATATATTGTCTGGTGTCTCAAAACCGATACAAGTAAATGGAAAGTGGGAGAAAGGGACAAAACATTCTAGTATGCATATTTTACTGTCACCAGAGGTTTGTTGGTTTTTTTCTGAAGTTTTGATATTCAGTTATTTACTCTGTCTCCAAGACCTGTCAGCTTAGAGTCATTAAAATAAAACTATCCAATTAAAAGGATGTGTAAATAGAAGTGTTTAAAACAGTTTTAAAAGAATTCCAGAAACATATTCTGACAAAAAATCCTAGGAGAATATATAGAATTTTTATGTGGTAGAGTGTTTAGTTCACACACTTCGAAAAAGATGGAACTCAGTTGTGACTTTTCAATTTACAAGGAATATAATTTTCTCAAAATTAATCCTGATGAAAATTTTATACTCTACTATGACCTCTGCATACATCTATCCTGAACATATATTATTCACTTACTATATTTCTTTTTTCAAATATGTCCTACTTAATTAATTAGCCCAGTATATAATACATAAAATAAGGTACTCAGTATTGTAAGGCCATTATGCACAGAAATAAAACACAATGCCATATTTTGTAATTTTCAGGGAGAGTATTTTATTTTTAATATTTTTAAGCCTAATAGTTAAGTCTAGATTACTTTTTAAGTTTTGACTGGGATTCTCTCATAAAATGTTTTAGATCTCAGAACTACATTAAAGTACTTTCAAAGTATTAAAACTTCTTCACTGTCTCATTAAAGTTAAAATGTTTTAATGGCCATAGAATTGTTTCTCAGAATAGGAATATAGGATTTAACTTTCAATTTTGCCATAGTTTTCATCAAGGTATATTATGACCCTGTGTCACTCATATTCTTTTGTATAAATTATAGGTATTACATGTGTGTGTGTGTGTGTGTGTGTGTGTGTGTATAAAATGGATGTGGTATTTTAAAGCTTTAACGAATTAACCTTTAAACACATCACTGTAAGGCAGCAATTGGAATGAATCATTTTGTATATTAGTTTATAAATAATGCAAAGACCTGAAAGGAATTTTTGAAAGTTATAAAATACTACATTAGAACAGAGAGAGATTAGACTTGAATTTTCTTTGTCTTCACATAGACATGAAAGCATAGAACCATGATTTATTTATTCATATTGGTGCCTAGGATTTCCAGCCATGAAGACTGTGCTGTGTCAGGTAATAATCAAACACAGCGTTGGTCTTCACCTTACACATGGAATGGAATGGACTGGAATGGACTGGAATAGAATAGAATAGAATAGAATAGAATAGAATAGAATAGAGTAGAATAGAATAGAATAGAATAGAATAGAATAGAATAGAATAGAATAGAATAGAATAGAATAGAATAGAATAGAATAGAATAGAATAATTTTGGTAGAAGGGATCTTCTATGGTCAATTAGGCCAACTGCCTCACCACTTCAGGATTGACCAAAAATTAAAGGATGTTGTTAAGAGCATTGGTCATCTCTCTAGGAAGCCCGTTCCAGTGTTCAACCACACTCCTGATAAAAAAAGTGCTTCTTAATGTTCAATCTAAACCTCTCCAGGGACAGCTTTCAGTGACCATTCCATATTTTCAATTGCTGGATACCAGAGAGAGGAGCTCAGCATCTCCCTCACAGGTTCTCATAAGACATTAATTCCAGCCCTTTCACCAGCACTTTTACTCTCCTCTGGAGGTATTCAAGGACCTACACACTCTTTTTAAATTGGGGGGGCCAGAACAGCATACAGTACTCAAGGTGAGGCCACACCAAGTCTGAATACAGTGGGATAATCACTTCTTTTGCCTGGCTATGTTTGATGGACTGACACCCCAGGACTGACAGGGCAAACAGTGTTTGCATTATGGACCACCAGAGCACACACTGCTGATTCACACTGAGGTTTTTCCAACCAGCATCTCCAGGTCCCTTTCTGCAGGCTGCTCTCCAGCCACTGTTTTCTCCATTTGTATTTGTCTCCAGCCTTACTTCATCATCGGTGCAGAATCTGGACTTGTTATATTGTATCCTGTTCACAGCCCAATGCTCCAATCTGTAGGGATCCCTCTGCAAGGCTTCCTTCCTACCATTAGCGCATTTGCAGATGGCACCAAATTGGGTGTGAGGGTCAATCTGCTGGAGAGTAGGAAGGCTCTGCAGAGGGACCTGGACAGGTTGGATAGAAGAGCCAAGGCCAACAATACAAGGTTTAACAAGACCAGGTGTCAGGTCCTACACTGGCTACAAGAATCCCGTGCAGCACTACAGGTGGAGAACGGAGTGGCTGGAAAGTGGCCAGGTGAAGGGGACCTGTGGGGGCTGATTACGGCAGGCTGATCATGAGCCACCAGTGTGTCCCACGTGGCCAAGAAAGCCAATGGCAACCTGGCCTGTATTGGGAATGGTGCGGCCAGCAGGACCAGGAGAATGATTCCTCCCTTGTACTCAGCCCTGGAACTCACCTTGAGTACTTGGTCTAGTTCTGGGCTCCCAAATTCAGGAAGGTGTTAGGGTCCAGTTTCTGAATTTATTAGATATGTCTCTGACCAAATTAAGGTACAAATGAAACCATATGCCAAAGTCAACAGTATGAATTTTATTTCGTAGTAAATGTGTGAGAGAGAGAGAGAAATAGAAGAAGGAAGAGAAAGAAATAGAAAAGAGGTTGGACAACAGAAAGGTAGACAGATTAAAGAAAGTATCACCACTGTGGATATCGATGGTGCCGTGTTGATCGTCTCCAGCTGATCTTCTTGATGGTGAGCGTACTTCTTTCCCAAACACATGAAATACAGTGGATTAATATACACTCAGGCCAGGTGGGAATGCCCAGGTACCTTCCTTCAGAAGGGAGGCAGGTTTGGCACTGTCTCCTGCAACAGTCTGGATTAGTTGCATCACTTTGCATCTTGTGTAGTCCTATGGTGCAAGGCCTCAGGAATGTGTTTGGGGAGCACTTTTGGGGGTCTTTGATGGATTTTTGCACTCTCCAGGTGCCTCTCTTGTGAATGATCTGTGGATGTGGACTTCCTAGGGTGGGGGGCATTTACAGCTGATCCAGTTTGTGTAAAGGATGAATGTTCACTGCCTCTGACCAGAGGTTATGCTGCACACCCAAAACCTCCTCCTCCCCGCTCAGCAGGGGGATGTCTGTGTAAACCTGCCCTCAGCAAATGGGTCTGTGGCCTCCCCCACCCTGAACCCAGTCAGAGATGATTCTCAGCACAGCTGCTGGGTTTGGCTTTCTTGTTTGGCATTCTTCTATCTCAGCCTTATTTGTTTTTTTCCTAGACCTGAGATGGTTGAACAATAACATCTAATATTCCCTCATGTAGCTTAAGTCACAGTCCAAAGTTCTCCTTAGGAGGCATCTTCAGGGAGGGGAGGGCTTCAGTGGCTGCAGCTTCTTTATACAGGTTTGCCATAATGGCCAGAAGTCCTTCATAACAATGTTTAAGTCATGAACTATAGCCTCTGACAGAAGGACATAGAAATGCTGGAGCACGTCCAGAGAAGGGCACCCAGGCTGATGAAGGGTCTAGAACACAAATCCTATGATGAGCTACTGAGGGAGCTGGGGTTGTTTAGCCTGCAGAATAAGAGACTCAGGGGAGACCCTACCAGTCTGTACAACTGCTTGAAAGGAGGTTGTAGCCAGGTGGGGATCAGTTTCTTCTCCCAGGTAACCAGTGAGGACACAAGAGAACACTGTCTTAAGCTGTGCCAGGGGAGATTTACACTGGCCATTAGGATGAAATTCTTCACAGAAAAGGTAATTGGTCATTGGAACAGGCTGCCAGGGAGGTGGTGGAGTCACCATCCATGGAGATGTTTAACAAAAGCCTGGATGTGGCACTTAGTGCCAAGGTCTAGTTGAAAAGGTTAGGGGTTAGACCTAAAGATCTCAAAGGTCTTTTCCAACCTAATTGATTGTGTGATTCTGTCCCTCAAGACAATCAGCAGCATCTCCCAGTTTAGGATCATGAAGAAACTTGCTAGTGGTTCATTCCTGCATCAAGATCACTGATAAACTTATTGAACAGGATTGGTCCTGGAATTGCACCCTGAAAGACGTCGCTGATGACCTGTCACCAGACAGATGTAGCTTCATTCATTGCAGCCCTTTAAGCTCTGTCTTTCAGCCCATTCTTCATCCAGAGCATCCTGAATCCTCATCAGGATGCTGTAAGGGACAATATCAAACACTTTCCTACCAGGAAAAACACCTACAAACATTGCCTTCCCTTTGCCCACTAGGTGGGTAACATCTATTATAGACGTATATCAAATTATTTAAACATAAATAATTTTTTTTATTTATTCTCCCTCTATGAACTCATGTTCTACTCCATAATTTTTCCAGGAACTGAGGTTAAATTGATGGGTCCATAGTTCCCTGAGTCTTCCCTTATACCCTGTAAACTGAGATAACAATGGCCAGCTCCCAGTCAGCAAGGATCAACCCAGACTCCCAAGACCTTGGGAGATGGTTGGTGTCCTGCCACATTTGCTAGCTCCTTCAGGTCTCTGTGATGAATCCCACCAGGTCCTACAGATTTGTGAACTTTCAGCTGATACAGGTGTTACCTTCTATTTTCAGTGCCCTCAAATGAGAAGTATTTTCTTTCTTTTCCTTTTCTTTTTCCTCAAAACAGATATTTAGACGATTATCTTACCAGAAAAAAGCACTATTGAACAGCTTTCACAACTCTATTTCAAGAGCTCAAACACCAAAAGCATAGAGTTTTTGTTTTTTTCTGTTCTGTACAGTTTTTTGAGTTTTTTCTGTTCTGTTACAATTTATTCAGACAATTAATTTTATTATTTAGTTTTAGTTTATGTAATAAATTATGCAATTTCTTCAGCTCTAGTAGAAGAAAAATACAATGCTATCTATACTGTCTTTGTCTGGCACACTTTGGGCTTGATACAAACCATTTAAATGCAATTGAAAACGGCTATTTTCTTGGGATTTTGTGGGCAATGTAAATGATGTATCATTTTTCTCATTGCTTGCTCAAGCTGGAATGGATTTGGCACACTTTCAAAATTCATCCCATAGTGAGTATCATAATGAACTGCTCTATTTCTGTTCAAACTGCACTCAGTATTAATTTTATTAATTTAAAGTCTCAGATATGAGATGTTGTAGCGGGAAGGCTCAACAGACCTAAGTGTCATTTTTTATCTCATTCTCCATCTCAAACATTTGTTTTTGCTGGCCATGAACTCATTAAGAACTGAATTATGGGAGAGGGAAAACAATCCTAATTGACTTCAGTGATGATGATACAGCAGCAGTCACCTGTAAAATACTGGAACCTGCACACAGTATTAAAATTTTATCCACTGGAGACTGTGTTTACCAAAGTGAAGCACATTGACATAACATTTGACATTCATGCCACAATGATGACAGTGAAAGAAGACAGAAAGGCAAACAGATTTTATTTGACATCTTTCTCCATATGTGGTCAAATATAAAAACATTTGCCATGTATTTAAACTTTTGATTAGGCACAGAGTTGAGTAATATTGCAATTTAATTTCTGATTTTTTGTACCTGGCTAGACAGAGACAGAAACATTAGAGAATAACTGAAGTTATCTCTGTTCCTAACATGTGCTAAAAGTTATTTCATAATGTAACATAAAAAAAATACCATCTCTGAGAAGTGTCCTTAGATGTGCACTTTCCTGAGAGCAAAAAAAGAAATCCAAGAAGTTTGCTTCTCAATACACCCCTTGACTGTTACAGCTCAGCTTCCACAGTGATGTTCAGGAGTCAGTAACTTTCCATTCAGGGATAATGTAGTTTATACAATCTGGTGAATGCTTTAGTCACAAATTAAGGATAATGCAATCTATAGTCTATTGTGTGGTAAACAATTTATCATCTTCTCTTGAACATGTACAACACTCTGTTTAACTTCAGTTTAAGCTTGTTTTCTTTATATGGTTCCATAAATATAAAAAATTAAGTATCTGAAAATGATCTTTCTTTCTCCAGGATCAGTAAATACAGTGAAATATCAGCTTTGGTGCAACTGAGTTTTTTAAAAGCAGCTGAGGCCTTGACCATCAAATTTTGGTCACTGAAATTTAAATAAACCTGAGTGGCCCTGGGAATATTGTTTTATGCAGGTAAAAATAAAAGGGAAAGTGCCATGAAAGCCTGTCAAGGCTAAAAGCTAGGGAAATATCATGTTATTAAAGTACAATCGTTTCAATAGGTTTTTTTTTTTTCATCTAAAAGCTTTTATTTGCATCTTTTATTTATGACTGTTAAATGACTTATTAATACTGAAGACTAATGCAAACCACAGCATATGGTTCACTTTTTCTGCTAACTAAAGATTTAATTTTTTAAAAGGAAGAAAGAAACACTAATAACAGTTTTCACAGCCCAAAAGTACTTTGAGATGGAGATAGAATAAGTGAGTAGGAGGGCTTTGTTTCCATAAAAAGAGTAGCAGAACAGATTGTTCAATTAATTGGCCACATATCTTGAAATCATGTGTATTCAATATTTATTGACCACAGCTAGTGAAAACATGTCATCATTGAGAGTGTCTGTACTTTTACCCTGCAAATGATCTCAAAGTTATATTTGTTATCATCCTGACATCAAACCTAGAAACACAGGCACGTGGAGCACACAGCCTCCACCTTCCACATTAAATAGTTCCGGATATCCTTATTAATGTTCTGAGTGTTTTCCAATGTTTCCAGTGATACTCCACAGAAATTATTCCCTGGTATGTTTATAGAAACTGTCTCAGTTAAGTCAGTGGGATGTAAAGCAGGTAAATGTGGGAATAGTCCATATTGCCACATATACATTTGGTCTGGTATAGAGTTAATTTTCTTCACAGAAGCTGATATGATGCTATGTTTTGGATTTTTAACCAAAAAAGTGTTGATAACAATGTGATGTTTTGCTCATTGCTGAGCAGCATTTGCAGAGAGTCAAAGGCTTTTCTGTGCCTTATACCACCCCACCAGAAAGGAGGCTGAGGGTGCACAAGGAGTTGAGTGAGGACACATCCAGGCTTGCTGATCCCAAAGGGACAAATGCATATCTCACATCATATGATGCTCTCCCATAAATAAAAGCTGGGGAAAGAAGGAGCAAGCAAGGGGAATAAGGAAGTAGCATTCTGAGTTTTGGTGTTTCTCTTCCCAAGTCACCATTAGGCATAATGCATTCCTGCTCTGCTAGAGATGGCTGAACACCTGCCTGCTGATGGAAAAGAGTGAATTTTTTTTTGTTTGTTTTGCTTAGCTTGTGTGTTCAGCTTTCGCTTGTGTCATGGCTTGAGGCTGGTCAGATGCCAGGCACCCACCAAAGCCTCTTGCTCACTCCTCTCTACAGCTGGACAGAAGGGAGAAAATACAATGAAGGGTTAAAGAGTTAAGAACTATGAGATCACTCACTAAATACCATCAAGGGCAAAACAGACTTACCTTAGAGATATAAAGTACTTTTATTGCTAAATAAAATCAGAGCAGGATAATGAGAACTAACATAAGCCCTTAAAAACACCTTCCCCCTACTCTTCTTTCCTTCCAAGCTCTATCACCTACCTCAGTGGTGCAAAGAGAGAGGGAATGGGGGTTATGATCAGTTCATCACCCATAGCTTCTCCTGTTGCTCAGGGAGAGGAGTCCTTCACCTGCTGCACTGTGGGGTCCCTCCCATAAGGGAGAGTTTTCTTTGAACTTCTCCAAAGTGACTCCCATTTCACGAGCAGCAGCTCCCTGTGAACTGCTGCAATGTGAATCCATCCCATGAGCAACACTACTACCAAAACTACTGTAACGTGAGTCACTCTTCCATGGGGTGCAATTCCTCAAGGACAGGCTGTTCGAGCATGGGAACTGAGCCCAAGGGTTTCCCACAGGACCACAGCCTCCTCCAGCTGCTCCAGCATGAGTTCTTCCACAGGCTACAGGTGAATATTTGCATCCTCCCTGGATCTCCATTGGCTGCATGGGCACAGCTGCTTCACCACAGTCTGCACCACAGACCGCAGAGGAATCTTGGCTATGGCATCTGGAACATCTCCTCACCCCCTTCTTCAATGACCTTGGTGTCTGCATGTTTTACTCTCACATATTCTCACTCTGCTCTTCTCTGACTGGAAAACTACAGCTGTGCCACAAACTGTTTTGATTTCTTCTTAAATTTGTTATCACAGAGGGGTTACCACTATCTCTAATTGGCCCAGCTTTGGCCAGCGGCATGTCCATCTTCAGGGCCATCAGGGATTGGCTCTGCTGGACATGGCTGTAAGAGCCTGATAATGAGAGAAATGCTTCGAAGGTTTAATTATGTCTGTTTATCATAATCACTCTTGAGCACCCTAAAACTGCCAGATGCATTGTGAGTAGCCCACCTTGAGGCCCCTAAAAAGGAAAGCAAAACTGGTGCAAATGTGGAGGGGAAAGCGGGGGGCAGAATCCCTGACCTTTGCCTTCTCTCCTGCCCAACCATTGCCTGCTGCTAGATACCCTGAGGTTTCCAGGAGCTGACTCGNCCCCGAGCCTGCACCTCGGACTGGAGTCACATGGAGCTGTGGAACCCCCACCCTGCTCCCACGCCCCACGGGGAGAGCCCCGTGAGTGCCCCGAGGTGCGGCCGCAGCATCAGGCCCTGCATCCCGGCCAGACTGCTCCCGCCATCGCAGGAGGCAGCTGAGACACTTCAAACTGCAAAACACAGAAAAAGGCAAAAACTGCTTCTCTCCCCCCAACCCTGTATCAGCAGCAACAAAGGCAATACAGAGTGCTGGTGACCTATCCTATGC
>VXBU01003118.1:449082-502521 GCA_013400315.1 Bombycilla garrulus | reverse complement strand
GTAGCAAGAGGAGAAAGTAAAGAGCTGTACACATTTTAACTGGAAGATAGCATCTCCAGATTCAACCAGCTATTACTTTTGTGGTACTTTCACTGTTATTGTAAGACCTCCATGTTCTCAACCACCAAAGCACAGCAAAATAATTGTCCGGCTTCTTTTTTCAAAAACAACTATGGGAAAGAAAAACTATCATAGTATAGAAGAGATGCTGATGGATTCCTGTGGATCTGCCAGCAGAATGTTCACCATTAGTGGCTTTCAAAGGCCTGACTCTTGGAGATCTCAGTGAAGAACAGTCTGCAGTTCTTCAAAAGAGTTGCATTCTGTCTTTGTGACCTGAATTATAACACATATTTACTAAATCCTGATCTAGTACTGGCTCTGGGGCCTCTGTCCAATGACCCATCTGAGCTCTTGATCCACCCTTGGGTAGAAAGTAAGATTGTGTTTTAATTACTGAAATAAGAGGAGTAGAAATATATCTTGAAAACATCGTTTTGAAAATGCCTTTGAACAGAAAAATTAAAGACCTAAGGAAGGCATGATATAGTGATAGTTTGTAGAGGGATCTTAATTTGAAGAGATGGGGTATGAGTCACCCCTAAAAGAAGTGTCTTTTGCATCAAATTCAAAAATCCAGTAGCAAAAATTCTTTCACTAGAATTAAAAAAAACCCTACCAAACAATAATCCTCCTGAAACCTGTTCAACTGTGTCAGAAGATGTAAAGACCTAGGTAAAGGCTTTATGATTTCTGAAGATCATTCAAGAGAAGGATTTAAAGGGTCTGTAGAGACCTACCTTTAGGAAAACCATTTTATTTCACCTTTAAAAGGTCAGAACACAATCAGATTTTTATGTCATGTTGTCCAAAAGGAAGAAAATCTGCTTCCTGTCAGAGTTCATGGAGCATCTGGACGATGCTCTGAACTATATGAATTAGTTTTTGGTAGCTCTGGGAGGAGCAGGGGGTGGACTCTGTGATCTTTATGGGTCCCTTCCAACTTGAGATATGATTCTCAGAGGTGCATGGTGGGAGAATGAGAGACAGGGGACATTAATCGAAACAGCAGAGGTTCAGACTGAATACAAGGAAAAGCTCTTCACCTTGAAGGCCAGCAAGTGTTGGAGCAGGTTGCTGAAATTCAAACAATTGTTCAGCAATTTCCATTGTTTTCAATAACTTGTGTCTGAAAGTTTTTATTTTTGTTATTGAATAAATGTAGGTGTAGTACATATATAATGTAAATACCTGTGCATATTTTATATTATATATATATATGTATATAATGTAAATACTTCTGTATGTGTGATACGACAGACCAACAGTGGGGAGAGCAGAACTGATGCTGAATTGTTTTTGGGGATTTGATATAGATGAAACCAGAAATGGTTAAGAATGATACACCTGTTTTTATGGGGATCTGCAACTTGTTACCTTGATGACAGCTTTTGAATATGTCAATATATAGTATTTGAAGATGTTAATCTTATCTGGGGATTTTTTTATTTAGGTTTACTTACTTTTACTTTACTTACTTTCCCCTTGGAAAGGGAAGATATCACACAAAACCATAAATTGAAACAATGATAAGGTTGCAAAATGAAGTACTCGATTTAGAAATGCAAAAAATTATGTTACCTATAAAATTTTAATTCTGTATTGCTTTGTATATGCATAAAGGCATTGCTTCTAACCACACATTTCTGTATTTTTCTCTTTCATGGCATCCTTGTTTTAATTACTGTCGAGAATGAATAACAAAACAGGGCAAGGAAAATGGCAATGTATCAGACTTGTTATTGTGAGTGTTAGAATTTAGACAGTAAATAAGGCAGGGAAAGGATGTTTTTGTAGTTGTACAACCAGATGTTGCCTTGGAAAACTGGAATTTGTCCCTATTTCTGCCATGACATCCCAGTTATGCTAAGTATATAAAATATCACAGAATACCTTTAGCAAGACCTCTAGGTTGTTTTTTTACTGTTAAATAAAATAGAGCAGGTTCTGGGTGCCAATGGTACACCATGGCTTGAATCTATGTCATTAAAGTCTCTTATCTCTCAAAAGTGGGTGCTCCTGTCCCTTGTCATTGCTGAGCAAGGTCCAGCTGTAGCTTAATTGTCATGGCCCACCCAAATTGAGATATTGGCACAAAAATATTAAAAATAGGTGTAAAATTGTGGCAGAGTGTTTTTTGCTGATGTGTAAATCCTCTAGTTTTCAGTGAAGATGAAGATTTACTGGGTTTTCCTCTTGTTGCATGACCTGAGATTTCACTGGCAGAAGAGCTGCTGCCTATACCTGCATCTGAAGCAGACAAAAACATAGCATGCTCTGTATTATGCTTAGACAAAGCAGATAAACAGACTGATCAGGCTTGTGGCAACTCAGATTAGGAATCCAAGATCAATAAATTGTTTTGGATGTTTCTCTGTCTCATCATCCCCTTGGTGAAATGAGGACGTCATGAGCACCAGCAAAATGCTATTATGTAGCTCTGTGAACCTCTCAAATGCTCTGCTGGGAAGGGTCTTGATAAAACAATGAGGAAATAAAAATAAATTCCTATTATGGCAGAGTTTGAATATCATGTACAAGCAAGGCTTGGGGCCAAACATGAAGATGTGAGGATCTATTGAGCAGCTGCTCAGTAACTAACGAGGCAACAGACTTCAGAAGATGGTGAAGAGCAGACCTGTGCAGTGGATGAGAGAGAATGGTGGGTATAAAGAAGGTGAAGATAAGTATATGGGAGATGGATGGCTGCATGGACTGATAGAGACTCATCCATTCTACAACTTGAATTTTCCTTGCATCAGAGATCTTGGGGGAACAAAAAATAAACCCAGAGGCCATGGGTAGACAAAATGGTCTAGTGGGTCTGCAGTCCCACAGGAGTGGGATGTGTTAAGTCTGCACTCTGCAAGTCATCACTTGGAGTTCAGAAATGGGCCTGCCCATTGGAGGGGTCACTATTCTGACTTCTGAACAGAAACTTCTGGCTGAAATAAAAGTAGCACTAAAACTCCTCCTCTGATGTTAACTCTTAACCCTGATTATTTCTATTAGACAGATAGTGACCATTTCCCCTTTGACTGTCATTAAAGGGTGGTCACAACGACCCTGCAGTAATGAGTTCCTCCATCTAGTTACCCCATGAGAAAGAATATTTAAAATTATGGTGTAAGTGTGCATGTGAATAGGTATGTACACACATACCCTTAACTTAAAAAAACCAAACTTCTGGGTAGACTTTATCACTTGTGGGGAGAGATGGATAGAATAGTGATAGACAGATGGACACCCAGATAAATAGAAGATAGATTCTGCTAATATATTCTTGTCTAATAAATTGTTGAGCTACAAAAGAAAGTAGAAATCCCTGTGTACAATGTATAGATTTTTTTAATGTGAGTTATTGGGAAAAGACAGAGCTGTCCCTTTAACTGGAGGGCTGCAAACAGCTGTTCCTTATGCATACATGCTTGCTTGGTCTGAAAGTTTTGGTAAGTCAGTGCATAACTGACAGTTAGATTTATCTCCCCAATAAGCAATCAACTTTATAATAAAGGAAAAATGCTTTCAGTGCACCTTTGAGAGTGCATCAGAAATTAATCTAAACATCAAATTAATTATAGTTTGTAAATGAATAGTGGCTCACAGCCCTAATACTTCTCCCGCTCCTCCTCCTCCCCCTAAAGCCTCCCCCAACCAACTGCAATGGCTGGAGGTGCTGTACAGTGAGTTTGATGAACAGCTCCTCTTTCTTACTCACAAAACTATTTCCTATCAGCTGGAAGAGTTCCATCCTCACTCTGCAGACCTGAAATCTCAGAGCCTGGCTGCTTTGGAATATGCTAGCAAATATTGAACTTCTGTGTCTCCTTGCTCTGTCTGCGAGCTCAAAGCATCCCTCTTGGGGTGTCCTCCTCCCCTTGGATTAGCCTCCAGCTGAGCTGGACCCATCTTATGAATCTCTCCTTGCCTCTCTGGCTGTGCCAGGTCTTTCAGAGTGGAGAGGACAACAACAAACCAGTGCTGATCTGAACTGAAACATACCAGGGGTCAGACATGCTTAATGTGCCTGGAAAATCAGTTCTCTTTTGTCTCAACTCTGGCATTCAAACGAGTGGCTTCTTCCACTGCTCTTTGAGCTTTGATCTGTAGGCTAGGCTGTAGCCATATGGGAATGACAAACAGATTTTCCAGGGCCCTGAGACAAAATGTATTGTCGCTAGATCATGTAAAATAAAGGACAGAGCTCAATTCTAAAGGCTACAGGAAGAAAGGATTGGATAGAGACTTTCCTTATGAAATTTGAAATCAGGTTAATAGTAAAAAAAAGTCAAACTTAATCACAGCATTGATAACAGCAAGAAACAGAACTACATTCCTCAAGTCCTTTTTAATACTGCATCTGCAGTACTGCATTTGATGAGAATTTCCTGTTTACCAAAAGGCAAATCAGAAAAGAAACCCCAAAAAACCTTTGATCTGATAAATAACTCTCCTCATCCATGAATCCTACAGACCTGCACAAAGGAGTCAGTGTACTGCTCCAAGAAGGGCGACCCAAGCCCAACAGCTGACCCATGATCACCCATATGGGCTATCCACACGCAACTGGAATTTCTTTCCTTTACAACACCTTACTTCTACACCTGCTCATTTCCCTGGATGAACCCAAGGAGAGTTGCTGCTTTTTTTATTTTTTTATTTTTTTTTTTTTATTAAATGAGAAACTGCCATATTTGGCAGGGCATATTGGAGGCACATTGTCAGCAGGTGCTGAACAATATTTTCCTAATGTACCTCAGGGTCCCTTGTTCCACTCCTATGTCTTGTGGAGTGCTGCCAATGCACTTTAGACCTAATATGCAATGCCCCTGGTCCCAGGGCCCTGTACAGCTTTGCCAGTGTCCTATTCTCTTGACACATCTTTCTTCTTTCTATTTCAGCTTCCAGATTGAAACTCTGTAGATCATCACAACCTGCCTGCTGCCTTGCATCTCCCACTCCACCTTTTTTGCCACCACACTGCAGCATTTAACTGCCACAGCATGTTTTTAATAACAGGATACAAGCTCTACCCATCCCTCAGCCCTTCTCCCGAGCTTCACCCCCTCCTGTGTTCAGTTCTCAATTCCTCACTGCATTTCTCACTTTTAATCTCTCTCCTTTGTCTCCCCGGTTTCTCTTCATAAGCTAGGAGGAGTTTGGTAGGGAACAGAATTATTTAACAGCAAACTTAATTAACTATTATGACCCTCATCAAGTGATGTTATTTTCCCTATTTTGGCATCTTCAGAGAGGACTGGATGTTTTACCAAATGAGGTGGCCCATTAGCAACTTTCAAATGCACTCCCTGCAGGAATCTGGAATGAAACTCAATGTTCATGTTGTACTAGGAGTCAAACAAGATATTTCCTTTAGGACGTATAAACCTATGGTCCTAAGAAACCCTTGCAGTTTGTAAGCTAGAATGCTCCTTGTTTTGCTTAATATGGGATATTTCAAAAAGGGGTGGGACATTTTGCCAAAGTGAAAGTGCATTTGGAATGTGCAGAAAAGGAGAAAATCATATGGCATTTGTGGTTGCTTACAGCTGGGTGTCAGAGCATGTCAATATGAGTGGAGGGAAATTCCACAGTGTCTCTCTGGAAATAAGACAGGTTGTTCACAGCCTTCCAGAGTCACTGTCCCATGGGGACAAACTGAAGCTGCTACACCAATGGGTATGAGGAACAGGCACATGGCAAGGGGACAGACATGTAGGTGACAGAGCAGGGACATGGAGCAGAATTGGCCTGACAGTGTCTGCTGCTCAGTGGTGTGCAAAAAGTTGGCAGATCCAGGTGCTTATTTCTCTCAGAAAGAGGTGACTAGAGCAAACCAAGTGTTCCAGTAAAGTAATACCTCCAGCTTTAATTTATCAACATCTTATTTGACACTTTGGGGGATAACCATTTGACCTCTGCTTCTCCATCCATTCTCATTTTTCCAATTTCTGACATGTCTTCCTAATTAATACTGCCCAAACCTGTCTTGCTCCCTCTCTTCTCTGTTAAAACATTTTTCTGGAATATGTCTGTCTCTGTATTTCACTAACTTAATGTCTTCAAGTGCTTTCTTTAAATGTGTCTTGTGGGACAACAGTGAGTGTTCCTGGGCTGTGTTGTAGGATCACCCTATGGCAGAGGTGGAGTTAGCCATGTGGGCAGTGTGAAAAGTTGCCCTTCTCACACTGCCCACTTGCCTTAGCAGCCTTAATAGCATTGTTTTACTGGAGTTCTCTTTTAGCCTTGTACACAAACTGTTCACATTTAAACTGTCTACATAACTGAGAGGGGAATTATCACCAGAACCACTGAGACCAGCACAAAGATGTAATCCATGTACTCTGACATTTAGCACATCTATACACCAAAAAACTCACACACGTGTGGTGGGAATGTGAGAGACCCAGTGCAAATTCTGCCTTGTGCAGAGACAAACTCTGGGCTGCTGGAGATACTGACATTCAGGCTGTGGCACACTTTACCTTCATGCAAGTCTTCCTAGACCATCCCACTCTGAGAATGGGAGTCACCGTCTTCGAGGAGTGTCCAACTAAATGTAACTTCTCTCTGAGTGAGATGAGTCCTGCTGTGGCCCTGCCATTTCACTGGGAATTGACAGCATGGCCCAGTTGGAGAAACATGCTGTCTGCAAATGGATTGTGTCAGCAGAGGCTACAGGGGTCAGCTGGGCATTTGAGTGAAGAACCGGTGAGAGAGGAGAGAGAAGGGCAGAACGGTGAAGAGCTATGAAGGTGAAGTCACTAAGTCTGAATACAAGAATGGGGACAGGACAGTGCCTGAGGAGAAACCCAAGGGGATGCAGATATGGTCGGTGATGGAGGCTCAGGTCATGGGGATACACAGGGAGTTGATGAATGGGAAGGAAAAGGATGATCTGCATTTGGCCATGTTACAGCTGCATCAGGACAGGGAGGGGAGAAAAAAAAGCCAGAGGTCTGAAAAATTGCAAGAGGAAATGAAGGATTTGGGTCTAGCCTGGATGGCTGTGGCAGAAAAGTCATAGGCAAAGAAGCTGCCCAGACTAAATTACTTTTTTTTTAGTGAGAAGTCAGGGTTGTTTCTGAGGCAGTCTTACACAGTAGAGCAGGCAGTCCTGCTAAGGAAAGCAACAGACATACTCTGAACGCTTTCACATTTTATATCTGGTACTGGTGTTTACTGTGGCTGGCATGCCTCGCTGCTCCTTGTCAGCCAGGAGGCAGTGGCCTCTAAACTGGGAACATCAAAGACTTGCTGACCACACTGTGGTTTCTTTAGCACGTGCAGCTGCTAGTGGTTCTCTGCAGGCTTATGGACTCCAGAAACCAATATAAAGGTTTGTTTCTGATCTCATTTTCTTCCTAACACTCCTGTAGCTGCCGCAACACTATCCTGCTGGTAGTGGTAAAATAGATAAATTTGTGTTCAAAATGCACACAATAATTCAGAGTTAAAAGTAAAAAGTATTAAGTAAAAAAAATCACAGAATGGTTGGGGTTGGAAGACACCTTTGAATTCATCAAATTCCAACCACCCTTGCCCTGTGCAGGAACACCTTCCACTAGGCCAGGTTGCTCCCAGCTTCATCCAACCTGGAATTGGACACTTTCAGGGATGGGACATCTACAGTGTCTCTGGCCGATCTGTCCCAGGGCCTCACAGTCAAGAATTTGTTGTTAATAGCTAAGCCATATCTCCCCTCTTCCACTTTAAAGTCATTACCCCTTGTCCTATCTGTATATGGTTTTCTAAAAAGTCCATCTCAGCTTTCTTGCAGCCACTTTAAGCGCTGGTGCTATCAGGCTTCTCTGGAGCCTTCTCCAGGCTGAACAACCCCAGTTCTCTCAGCCCATCTTTGTAGGAATGGTGACCCAGCCCCTTGATCATCCCTGTGGGCCTCCACAGTTCTATTTTGTCATGATGCTCTACTGACTTGTTCAGCTTGTGCCAGCTGTTTACAGGTTGTTCAATAGTGAGACAAAAGTGTCAAATAAAGTTTTTTCTGTTCCCCTGGAAAAAAACATGGTGACATTTTTCTCCATAGAATTTTTAAAGTTTGTCTAAAGCAGGACTTCTTGACAATTTCTCGACAACCTGGGGCTAAACTCTGTTACAGCAATTTATTTGGGATCTGCTTAGCAGATATATTTTAAAAGGTCATATAATAGTGGAATATCTTTCTGGGGCCAGACAGAATTGTCCCCCCAGGCTAGCAGTTGGAGAGCTCTAGCTGCACTAAAAAAAAAGTGAAATAGAATGCAAATGCTATGTTCTTACATGTTGAGTTTTGGGAAATGTTTAAGCAGCAAAGAAGGAATTTTCTTACTTTAAAAGTCAATAAAATCCCTTCTTTTCCTTTAGGAAAATGTAATTTATTTTTTTATTTAAATTTATTACCTCAACAAAAATGCCAGCTTCAGTAGACTTAGCAAAACAAATGAAAGGCCTGATTTCTTCTAATAGCTTTTACATTTTTACATTGTTTTAAAACTGAAGGTCAGGAGGGTGGGAGGTTTTCAAAAACAATGTAACCCACCCGTGGTAGTTAGCTACTTGTGCTTCTTTTATTTCTATCTTTCTGAAGATGGTGGATGTGTAAGCAGAGTCAACATATTTGTCTGAGACCAGCAGTCACAGAGGCACTCAGCTCTATGGAAAGCTAGGTGAAATCCAGAGACAACTGGGACTTGATACCTCGGACTCCAAACTGCTTGGAGCTGGGTATTTGTGTCTCAGCAGCTGATATAAGGTGGCTAAGATCCACCAGAAATCTCTAATTCCTTCTTTTGCTTGTCTGTGTGCTTGAGTCCACACTTCCAAAGGGCACCTAACTCTTTCAGCCTTCAATATCCCACAGTTAGTTTCAGAGTTCACTTCATCCAACAAGCTGATGTTTTGTTTGTCCCAGTAAAACTCAAGAAAAAATTCTGCTAAGACCCTTCAGTTCCTGCTTTACTCTCAGCCTTGATCTCACAATGCCTTGGCCCCAAATCCCTGCCTACAAATGGGGTATGTGTCGTGTCCCCTTGGAGCCTTGTGGCCATGAGACTTTGAACTGAGTGGGGATAAGAATCATAGCTTTCCAGAAGGCATCTCCATTTACTTCTCAGTATGTGTGAGAACCAGGCCCAGAATTCCTCTAAACATTGATGACAATTTCACTGCTAAAGGTCAGCCTGTGAATCTCCTTGGAGCATCAGTTTCAGTGTTGCCTAGAGATGTGCTGGTCTGCTCAACTTGTTATGAGATATATATATATATATGTATAATTTTTATGTAAAAAGGAGGAAGGTTCTGGATTCATTGAGGCTAATTCATAGTTTTGAATTTTAACTTGAGTTTTGAATTTGCCAACTGTCTCTGCCCACCAGACTCCTTGTCCTTCATTCCTCTAGTGCTGGAGAGCTCAGCAAACCAGTGACTCCTGGTGACTGGGAGGGCTGTGTCCCTCTCATCAGGAGTCAGGGTTCCTTCAAACAAAAGGGAAAATAGCCTTTTCAGACCCTTTGTGGATTCACAGGAGAAACTGTGCATAGAGAAAGAGCACAAACCTCTTGAAGTACTTTCTGATATGCACCATAGTAGCAGGGGATGAGGTAAGAGATTTGAGAGGTGGGCTGTTTGGGAGGGGAAAGGGGAAAGCATGGAAAGAAAGCATAGTGTGGAGATTGAGAGTGGCTTTAAAATCAAATGAAAACTCCAATGAGTCTTAACTCTAGAAGTTTGCCTGAGAGACAGAATCCAGATTAGCTGCAAGTAACAGGAAAAGAAAAGCAATAGTTTGTTCTGTTGCACTTCCCAGGGAGGGTCTGCAAGAGGTGCAGGATGGCAGAGAACCAAAAATTACAGATCCCCGTGGCGGGCACATGGCTGTGGGAGCTCCCCTGTCCACCAGGTTTTATGGAATCAAATGTGCCAGGGTCCCCATGCTGCCACGTTGCCAAAAGGGACCCTAAACAGCCCCAATTTTGCAAAGGTGGCATCCCAGTGAGAGCCCATACATACATCACCCCACAGCTGTGGGCTGCCTGAGCCCTCCTATTGTGGGTGCAGCTCAGGGTGTCCCTGCCTGGGGCTCACAGGCAACTTCAGGCTGTGCTCTTTCTCTGCTCCAGCAGGCAGGGTGGAGCCAGCAGTGAGCCCAGAACTGTGTGAGCCAGCTGCAGCTTTCAAACCCAGCCTGTCAGCTGAGGCACAGGGTTACCTTGGCCCGTCTGTATCTGCTGGGGTGCTGCCTCAGGTGCAGTAGGTCAGAACATGTCTAAATGTGATCTACGGAGCAGCCATCACCCCCCAGAAGAGCAGGCTCTCAGCAGATGCTCAGCAGTCTAATGCATCACAGCTTCAGGAAAGTTGCCCCCACAGCTCTGTCTTCCCTTCAGCCCCAGGACTTGTTTCTCCTTTTCCTTAGGTACAGAAATTCCCCTTCTGCCACGTGTTCCCTCTGCTGATCTCATAATTTCACCTATGCCCAGCACCCTCCATTTTGCTCCAGGTGCTTTAGTCTTTTCTGCACCCTCCCCACCTCCTTTTATAACGGGGGCATTTTCTGACCCCACACGCGTCTGCAGCATCTTGCTGCTGGTGAGATGCCAAACCTTGACCTCTAAGCAGCACACACAACTCTGAGCATGAGACAATCAGGAGAGAAAGAAGGAAGGGGGAAAGTATTGACAGGAATAAATTGAGAGAAATCATAAAGCTTAAGCAGAAAGAAAGCAGTTTGAAAGGTAAAGTATTCAGAGAAAGCCCTTTCCTGGATGAATCTAATTGTTTTGTTATCTTTACCCACCAAAGCATTTACTTTGGTTTGTCGCCCGATCCACAAACACTTTCGAGGAGATGACATTACCGAAAGGCAGGAACATCTGCATCAGCTCAGCATCCCCAAACTCCTGGGGCAGATGGTAGATAAACAGGTTACAGCCCTCTGGTCCTATCAAGAGAAAAAGAAGATCATGAATAAAGAGAAAAGAGGATACGAGAAAGCACATTGTGGAGATTTACTTTGGCATCTTCTCTCTCTGGCTGGTGAGTGGTCACATTAGGAAGCAGCCTGTAGACTCTCAGAGGAATGGACAAAGCAGAAGACCAGGAACTCAAAAAGTCACCTAGAGGCTATGGTAACTTCAATAACCTTCCCAGGACACCATGATAAAATCTAGAGAGAGAGGAGTGCACCAGCGCATGTGGCCATGGAAAGAACAGAGTGGAGGAATAAAAACACAAAGAATGAAAGAATATGGTTCGTAGATTTTATTTTTTCCTCATAATCTTATTTACTATGTAGAGTTTTGGATGACCCACACTATCCCTTGCCTCTTCCCAGTGTCTGCATGCAGAAGTTATCCTTCTTGAATCTGTGTGATGACAATTACATCACGCAAATGATGATAATAAGCAGAAAGATATTCACAAACCCACAGGCTCATCTTGTTTTGTAGAATTTTACATTCATCCCCCCAGCTTGACTCAGCCTGAAGACTCCCCCAGATCTGGACAGTTAGGCCATGTCCTCCATTCTAGAGCATTCTGCAGGAGAGATTTTAGGTGGATTTAAATCCAAATTACTAAATAAGAGGGATTGGCTTTTTTGCCTGTAACATATAGTATTACCAATTTTAGAGGGTGTTATGGAAAACATCCGGAGAGGTGTCTTTGGCTGGAATGTGAAATTAAAGTAGAAACCCTCACAAAATATTCTGTTGAAATTGTATTTTGGGACAGAAGAGGGCAAACCTGCTTCTTGTTGAATAGCCTAGAATATGTTTTCAACCTGCATATTTTTATGCATGCTGTCCTTGAGCAACAGACAAAAAGATGTATCCAAGTGGTTTTGTTAAAAAAATTAAACATTTATTGTTCAATAGCAGAAAACTGTACAGTTTGATGAGAAGGGGATTTTTTTTTCCATAGTTTTATTTCTAAAGGTACTTCCAGCTGCTGCCCAGCTCTGCACTGACCTCGGCAGGTAACTCCAGCTCTGCTTGACTCAGAGGGGTCCAGATGAAGGGGATACATTGTGTGCCCTTTGCCAAAAGGGCTAGAGGTCCAGAGAGAAGGAAGGTTTCCTCCTTCCCCCTAGCCCATGTGCCTACAACCCTGTGACCTGACTCAGTCACCTTTCCCCTTTTTACGTCTGGGGCACAGTGTGGGGAAGGAAAGGGTTTTTTAATACTCTCGTTTTCTTCATCAGGGCATAATTACAGTGTCATAACACAGCAAATTACAACTTTGCCTTTCCTGTTAGGGAGAGGAGTTCGCCTAGATGCTCCCACCTTTTATTACCCATTACTCATCCCCCCGGCTGGCAAGAGAAGTACAGCGAAGTCAGGATTCTGGCAGATGCCCATTTAAAGCTCATTAAAATTCCTGGGCCTCAGCATGATTGAAGTCACAGGCTCTCCACATTTCCTTTTGGATTAATGGAAAATGAAGCCCTAATGAATATTTGCTAAGCACAATTTTCCCCACTAATTTGCTAAAAGGACTGTCATGAAGGAACAGCTGATCCTTTGCATCTTGTGCATTTCCTAAAGGTCATGGGGATGGTAACAGGGTTTCTTCCAAATGGGGGGGATAGTGGTATGGTGGGATAATTAACTAATTAGGCACCCGGTCATCTGCTTAGCCAAATTACTTTTGAACCTCAGTGGCCCATAATCAGGCTCCCCTATTTGATGCCAAGCTTTTCCAGCTTCCCCCCACCTCCCTTCTGCCTCTTCTTTAGTCTTCTCACTGAGCAACTATCATTTTTCCAATCCTTGCTGCCATCTATTTCCACACAATACAGAGTTATTGGCATAATAAGCTAGATATGAAACAGTCTGAAAGTGTTAAACAAACACTAACCCCCTTAGGTATCTGTTAAAATTGAGAAAATTCCGCCCAGGAGCAGACCACGGTCCAGAATAACTGGGAAAAAATTCATTCCTTCATCTGATTGTGCCCCAGAGCACTTCTGCTGTGGGATTTGAGATCCACATTATAATAAAATGGGTAAAATTTTGGCTTTGCTGCAGTTGGTGGCAAAATTCCCACTGACATCACCAGAGCCAGCAGTTTGCACTGTAAAACTGGCCAATTCTTTCAAAAATACCAGCTGCATTTCCTGGGGTCTTGGATGTGTTGTGCATGAGTAGGGATTCTGCCTGTGTGTGCTGAGAAACACCTACCAAGGCATAAGGCAGACCAGGAGGCACACAACTTTAACTTCACCACCTTTAGCCTGGGCTCAAGGAGAGAACAATCCATAGTTGATTTCACCTTGAAATCAGCTTTTCCTTGCATGACTCAGAGACCAATAGGAAGAAACCAGTGAGGGTGTGAAAAAGCAGGAATCATTTTTAAAGACCATCCCAGCTCTAAAATGTCCCTGTGCTGTGGCTTCCCCTACTGACCCAGACATTCAGGACCGAACTCACTGTTTCCAGCTAGAGAGGGGTTTTTCCTAACTTCAATGCTGAAAATTTCACTTGATTCTGAGAAAAAAAAATCCCAAAAAACAGGTAGCTTGATTTGTTTTGTCTTCCTCACACATAAAATTTCAGCTTTTAGAATGTAACAAGAGATTTTTTGTTAAATCTGTCTTTAAATTACCTGTCACAGTCAGAGCCCTTGGTAAAGATCTCACAAAACCAAATCAGTCTGCCTCAGCCCTCCTAGATTTTTTTTTAATATGTTCTGGCCTGATTCAAGTTAATTTGGACACTCCATAGAAGGCTCTGTGTTTGTGTGTATGTCTGTCTTGTTGTATACTTAGGTATATTTTTAAGAAACCAAAGACAAGATCATAAGGAAGAAATGCTTTACTATGAAGGTGGCGAGGCTCTGGAACAGGTTACCCAGAGAAGTTGTGGATGCCCCATTCCTGGCAGTGTTCAAGGCCAGGGAGCATGGAGCTCTGAGCAATCAGATCCAGTGGAACGCGTCCCTGTCCATGGCAGGGGGTTGGAACTAGAGGGTCTTAAATGTCCCTTTCAACCCAAACAATTTTACGATCCCATTTGTTGTTCATCTCAGAATGCTTTAAAGATCTTAGTCAGTTCTCAGTGCATAAATGCAATGAGTTATAAGGGGCCTGCTCAGGATACTGGAACAACAGAAAAACCACAACTGGTATGGAAAAACCTTAATGAAGAGTCCAACTCTCTTTTTGGGGAAAAACTTCTTGTTTTGGACAGAGTTAATGGATTATCGGAGATCACTACAATCAATTGGCAATTCAGGGCTGACCACAATAATAAAATTATTTATGACAGGCTCTACTTTTGTTTTCAAAAGGGCTGTAATGTAGCTTGAAATCTAACCCCCATGACACATCATCAGAAAAAATGAAGTTTCATGTCAACACTGATGTCTGCCATGGCTCTTGGTTTAATGACATATATACATTTTATGATATATATACATTTCTGTTCATTTATACACAAGAGGAACAGTTGGCCTTAATTTGGACAAAAAGGCAAGAAAAGCTTTAAGGACTGCACAGTTTGTGGATGTTCTATAGATTACAGGCAAACTATGCTGGATAATGGGAAAACCTGTGACTGAAGGCGCAGAACCACATGGTTGGTTTGGCTTGTCTGGACCTGAGCTGAGCCACTGACAAGCCAATGCACTCCCCATTGAGCTCATTGTCACACAGGGACAGCTGCAAAACCAGCCTCTTCCTGCGTGCCCACATTCAACATAAGTGAACTCCATGTACCTGTTCTGACATCAACTATCCATCACTGCATCCCAGCACTGGAAGGAAATGTCATGAGGAAAGGCTGTGATGAAGCTTGTTTTCCAGCAGTAATTAAAGCTTCACGCAACCCATGAGGTTGTATGAAGTCAGGCTGCAGGACTTTGGCTAGCTGCACACCTCACCTCTAGAGCAAACACTCAGAGGATGGAATCTCATTGGCTCTTCTGCTTGCCCAGAATGTTTGAGCACAGCAAGATAAGAGTCACAAACTTGTACCAAGAAGTTGTACTTCCTAGTTTCAGAAACTACATCAAGATGAGTAATACCATGCAAACTTAAAATTACCCCAAAGTTTTGTGTGGTTGACATGGCCTGAATCAGGATTTTATCCTAAGCTTTGATAGTTCTGGATCAGTTCCACCCTATGCGCCCTGTCAGCTGCCAGCAGCCTCAGTGCTCATGTGGAAGTAATGACTCATCTCTACAGGAGTGTTGCAGCAGCAAAACGTCCCCGGGCTTGTTATCCAACTGGGATCCAGGAGTGGGGAGCTAAGATTGTCATTAACAATGTGATCACTGTGGTGATCACTATTGTGGTGGTATTGCTGGCCCGCTAACGAATCGATGTTTGTGCCCATCCTCGCAGACCTAAAATACTCTTCTCAGCACTGAGCATTATGGTTATTATTGAGTTCCCTCTTGCTGTGCTTTCCTGTTAAAGGTTAGAGATGCTTAAAGGTCTTGACCCTCTGCTAAAGGGGAGTGTTGTGCTTTAGAGAATATTCCTTTAGCAAGAAGAAGAGAAAGACATAGTATCTCAGCACTGCAGGAAAACGAGGAACACTGGCAGTGCAACCTGCATTGGACCAGGGGTTCATTTCATTTTGCTGTCTCCCAGCTATCCTCATTCCCAATGCCAGCTGCCTACAGGAAGGAGCAGAGCTATGAGATATCTTGTCCACTGGGTGACACTCACTCCTAATCCACAGAGACACACCATGCCTCGTGAACACAGGGGTCTACAGGCAGAGGGTCCTCAAAGTGTGCACCACAGCTTCCCCCTGCTTCTGGTGGTTCCTGGCACACTGCTTTGCTGAGCAAAGATCTGCTCGCCATTTTGTCCTGTGCTTAATCTAGCCCCAGTAAGTAATAAAAAGCAAAGTCCTTCAGCATGGGGGAAACATCTCCGTAATGATACGATAGGTCTGTGCATCTGTTCTCACAGCAGGGACATGTACTAGAGCTAATCAGGAGCTGGAAGTTGTGTTCCCCAGGAAATTCTGACATAGGAAAAAATTAATTCCAAATTAGATCGAAATGACGACATTTCTAATTTTCTTACAAAATGAGATTTTTCCCCCAAAGTAGTTTTAGATCATCAGAATGTTTTAGTTTGATGGTGTAATCTAGATTAATTTCATTCAGACTCTTACACTGTATTAAAATATTAAATGTAATTACATACATATAATAACACATATAATATAGAATATGTCTGCATTAGTGATCTAATAGAGGATCAAATTTAAAATGTAACTATTTAAAATGAGAGTTGCTAAGTTGGAGCACCTGACTTTAATGTCTCACTCAGGCAAGCAGTCCCCTCCTTCCTGTCAAAAGGGAGCAGTAGATTCCTTGGAGGACAAGTGGAATGGAACCACCCAAGTCGGTTGCCTCTGAGGATTCCACTGCTCCCCACTGACTGCAAAGGAAATATTACATGGCACAGTTTTCTCCCAAGGCATTTACATGCAAAAATGGTAGATTCACCTCTCCTTACTCTTCATGTCTTCCGTGAAGCCATCCAGTCCTGTGGAGTAGATTACCCAGGCAACTCTCATAGTCATTGCAAAGAAACAGGAACTTTAACTACATGTTTATTCTCATCCTGATATAGGGATTGTGCTTTACAAGGTCTGATTGATGTTTTCAGATTATTGGTGGAGGCTGAAAGGCTGAAAGGACTAGATCAGCTGCTCTAAATAGCAAGTCCTTAATTTCCAACCATCAGGTGTCTGGAATGACGTTACCGGCTTTTAATGAAGGGCCACTAGGTGTTTTGTTTCCTGTAAAGCTCTTTATTCCAATCCAATTGCATTTTTATCTGCATTGTTGCTGCTTGTGTCGAACTGAGGCCCCCACTGGACATTAATGGCTGTGTTGCTAGCTGGTCTTTCCATGTCCCATGCACACCAGCATGCTTTCCTCCCTGGGGACTGAAGAGATCTGATCAGCTGTTCCCCACATGGATGGTCTACCAAAGTACTATTGGTGACAGTGACACCATGCCACATATGGAAATGGAGAAAAACTCAGTGGACCAGGCTTTCAAAGCGATTGGGCATTTAATGGATGCTCTAGGTGCATGAGGAGAGAAACCAATGATGGGGGGATGGCTCGCTGGGGTCAAAAGGAGGACATCACTTTTACTCACCTTCTCTCTGTTGCTGTGGGATCATGGGAGGTGGCTGTGGGAACGCTTGGCTAATCTGGCCATAAGCAGCAGGATAAGCAGCTAAAGGGGACAGAAAAGGAAAAAAGAAAGGACAGATTTCAGTGCTGGGAAGCAAAGAGCTTTCACTTCAGACCACCACACCAAGCTAGACGTGGGCTTTGCCCCTGTGTTTTGGCTTTGTGAAAGGCCACCTTGTGTGGCCTGATGTGCGGCATGAGAGCCGTGGTCTTGCTCCAGGAGATGCCACAGGGCCTGAAGCATCCTCCCTCCCTCCCCCCCTCCCTCCAGCTCCACCAGCGGTGACACCCAGGGCAGCCATGCAGTGTAAATAGAGGGCTCTGCTGAAACCACTTCCAGCAGAGATGTGCAACCATTCCAGGTGGTGACAGGAACACGTTCACTCATGAGCTCAGTGCAGAGATGCCCAACTGACAGCTGTGTGCAGAGCATGTGCACACCTTTCCCCCGCCTCATCTCTGGCACCCTGATTAACTCCCATGCTCATAAAAACAGTTCACACCTGTGTTTCCCCCTTCGTGTGCCCACAGACTGTATAGACACAGTTGCACATACACTCTCGGATATACATTTTCTTTCATGCCTGTAGAGACTTTCTCTCTCTCTCACACAAACACAGTGGAAACAGTGAGCAGCAATTAAACAATTTTCCCCATCTCAGCTCCCCCACCAAGCAAACAAGGGGAGCCATTCACTGCCACAGATGGTAGATGATGTGCCTTGCTGCTAAAAATACAGAGTATGGGTCGCCTGCAAGACCAGAGAGAAGAGGATAGGGCCATGTGTGTGCAGAGGGGTTAATTAACAGCTCAAAGGGTTGAGTTGCTTCCCATCTATCAAACCTCACAAGCAATAAATGACAATAACTAAAACACCGGCAAATGAAGCCCTACATGGAGAATTAAATTAAGTTTCCAGATACAGCGCTGACACGAGATAATAGCCATTCCTCAGCGGGAACCCATGATTGCTCCAGTTACCACAGGAAATAATGACTTTGGGGTGGCAGCTTCCTCGCAGCGTTGGCCATGGACACCTCGTGAGGGGAGGCTGAACACGGCAGGGTCGTGGCTGCACCAGGTCAGTTTGGCTGGTGTTAGCCCATCAACTGCAAAGGAGCTGCTCAGCACACAGGGCAGCATGAGTGGAGGCTGACCCACGGGAAGCTGTGGTGGAATCTGCTGGGAAGTGGGGGGATGTCCGGGTAACTCTAAAGTAACGCTCAGGCTGACTGAGCGGGGCATGGCCAGTAGACACGCCCTAAAAAAATGGCTGTGTGCAGGCATTCCATACCCTGCCTGGCACCAGCAGCCGTGGCTCTGCAGGGTCTGGCTGCCCATCTTCACCTTTGAAAGTGGCCTCCAAAGCAGTGGCCTGATTTTGCACTTGTGCACTGTGCTAAGGGAGAACAGACACAGTTCTGCAGATGAAGCTTCACTGAGGTGCAGGTCAGTGGGAGCCTTTCCATGGGAAGGGCGAAGACCCTGGATGTCTTGATGTTTGTGCAAATTGAATCAAGGAGTCTGTGGGCCCCAGCTTGCCGCTGTATCAGTAAAAACCTCCCTTCCCTCAGCCCCCTGAGGTGTGTTCAGAGGGTAATGGCTTTAGAGAAGAGAAAGGTTTATTGGGAGAAAGTGTTAATACTAACGACCTGCGTACTGCTGCACTCCAGCGTAGGCTTGCTGCAAGGGGTCTGCTGCAGTGGGGCTCTGTGCTGTGGAGACACAAGAGAGACAAGGAATTAAGGGGTTAAAACATGATAGGCACTCTCCCCTTATCTTTTATCATCAATATGTGTTATGAAACAGACAGACCCAGGGGCTGAGGGCTGAAGAGGAGCAGTTCACTTGCCCTATGGACAGGAATACAGAGAACCCCCCTGGATGGCTAAGAGGGTTCTGTCCCCCAGCCATCACCCTGTGAGAACTTGGAGCAGAGGACAAATAAACCTCTCTCCTCATTTCCCAAGCTTAAATTATGGTTCTGCACTGATCATGCAGATTTTTGGCACTAATCAACCCCAAAGAACCCTCATCTTAAGCCAGGACTAACACTGTGCTGGGTGCTGTGCAAACTCAGATCTCAGTGACAGCTACAGTCACATGAAACTTTCAATCAGAGCAGAAAACAACAGGGGCATAGCAGGAGGAAGGAGAAAAGAACAAAGCAATGGCTCCTGTCATCCCCACATCCCTTCGAAGGACTGTGTTGCTGCCAGGCAGCCCCCAGTGAGAGAGAAGAAGCTGCATGGAGGGGAGGGGGACACCACTTGTCTGCTCCAGGGAGGATGCTGTGAATCTCTGCGTAAGGCATGCAGTCTCTTGCTGGCTTCAAAGTGTATTTTCTCTCTCTACAAGTGTGCATTCCTCCCCACTAAAACTGTTTATTTTTGTGAAACTTTGAAGTCTTGCTCAAATACAACCAAAGCTAGTTAAGAATTTTTTTTCTTTTTCTCCTTTGGTTGATAGGGAGAAAAAAGAGAGAGAAACGTGTTGGATAAGCTCTTTCTTTATCTGCATCAATAAAAAATTTAAAGCAATGCTTGGCTAAACCTCCAGTCCAAATGTCACCTTGGCCCTAAGATTTCATTTCTAATGAATTTAATTTGTATTTATTGGGACTCCACAGTTTTACATTTATGCAGTCCCTCCAACCTATTCCTTGTAGGATGATCCCTTAGGGAACTGCCACTTTCCCACATCCATCCCACCTTTTTTCCTTCTTACCCGCACAGAGGTGTGGCTGGAGGCAAGGCTTGGAGGATGCAAAGGTGGGGGCCTCTTGGAAGGAAATCTGGTGCCATACACCTATCCAAGGAAAGACACTGACTGTATGGCAAAGTGTGGGGGAGGTTGTCATACGTGAGTATTACATACCCAAGGAACACGGATAAAGTGTTTTCTTACAAATAGAAATACCAGCTTGAAAGTTAACGTTAAAGATCACCATTGGCCATGATGGAAACTTGCAAGGTCTTGCACTTTTCTCCCAAAATACAAGGAGGAATGGTGAAACGACCAAATGTGAGGTGGCAAACCCAATTAGCTGGCTAAAGCTTGGAAGCTCCTATTCATTATGGATATTTACTGGATCATGTGGACTTTGAGGTTGGGGTAGTCATGCGAAGAAAAAAGTGGGATTGCAGTCTTAGCTTGGAATGGTTTCCTAGCTGACTTTTGGCAAGTCCCTCAATATGTGTGTATGTGAAATGGGAAAGCACTGTCTTACTGTAAGGATTTTCATCTTTTACAAAACAGTGTGAGGAGAATACATTAAAACCTATGGGAGGTCAGTGGAAGGCAGAGTAGAGATTCTATACTACATTTTTAAAGAGCAGTTGTTCCAGGAAAGTAATGGAGGTAATGTTTGAAAAACACAAATTTTTTTTACTTACTACTTCCTTCCTAAAGAAGAAACCAACTCAAGTCTATTGTTTTTAACCTCTGCTTAATACTCTTTTCCTTGAAAAACAGAATATCCATCATATTGCTCCACAAGAAAACTGAATAGCTATGAGAAGTTGAGTAATACATCAGTTCCCTCACCCCTTTGGGAGAATGGATCATAATAACTTAGATTCAAGTCCTGTCAGGTAGAAGATATCTCCTGAGAAAGGTGAGGGAACCTTTGGTGAGAGAAGCAAATCTTTATAACTGTAGTTTTGCAGACTGCAGTGAAGGAGAGAATCTGCCATCTCTGCCCCAAAGGAAACTGTCCTTCTTTTGTTGCACAGAAGAAGAAATTGTCTCTGCTGCTCAGGAAATGCAGTTACAGTATTTCACTCCTCCCCTGATGAGCCTGATTTGGACACGACTGTTCCCCCCTGACCTGCTGATAATTAGCAGTGGCTGGCACTTTAGTGATAAAGGAGAACTCACTAAGCAGGACCTGTCTGACTCGTCCTTTCATTTATTCCTTGCCTTATCTGGGCATGTGTGGGAACTGCCTGACTTCCCAGCTATAGCTGAGTCTATTTCCTGGACACGACCATCTGGCTTACTGCAGAGCTGCTCTGCTTATCCCACCTGTGGATATCTCACATGCCTTTGGACCATCAGAACTAAGATATTCTGCTTAGGAAATATATGCTGAGAATCTCCCACCTTTAAGATTAAATATTAGAACTGGGTAAATAATTAATTTAAAGTGTTTGGGATAACAGGCCATGAAACACAGCCTTTCTGCCTTCCACACTAAAGCCTTCAGAGCTCATTATTTTCCCAATATGACTTGCCACCAAGGATAATATCTGAGTGTTTCTCACGAGGCTGCCTTGTGACCCAGGTCACGCACAGGGTTTCCTCTTGGCTCACAGCACATGCAAGCCAGAGGGAAGGCTCTGCCTTGGTTTCAGTTAGCTTTGCTCCAACCTGGAAATCACTTCCTCATGGGAAAAGAATATGCTGAGTATCTGTTCTAACACACAGGGCCTTAACTGACCTGATCATCGCTGGCTGCTATTGAAAGGAGAGTTGAAAGCGCCTCTGGGGAGGCTTGGGGCTCTGTTTTACTTGTAGTCTCTCACCCTGCCTTGGCCATTTGGGAAAAGCCAAAGTTGTGGTGAGTCACAACCAGCAGAAATTTAACTTGGCACCTCTTAAAAGTGATGACCTCTGCTCTCTGAAGAACTCTCCTTCCTTAGCTGTGTTTACTCAGCAAATGGAGATCTGACTTCAGCATCATGGACGTGTCCGTGCTGGCCAGCATGGCCTGTGAAGATGCAGGGACACGGACTCCAGGGCTGGCTGGACACCCTGGCAGGAAGCCAAGGCATCTTGGGAAGCCATGAGCACATCTTCCTGCTGATGCTCCCCCTGCCAGATGAATCAGACCTAGCGAAGGGCATAACTGCCTGTGCTCCCAGATGTAGCATGGATGAAGCCAACAGCTGGTATTGATCCAGAAATCTCAAGACACAGATTAGACATTTGAGTAGGTTGTGGCCATACTCTGTTCTGTAAAGTAACAGCCCTCCTACTATTAATGAGGAGGTCATCAAGGGCTCAGATATACGAGGAGCTCACAATTCAGAGTCAACCAACCACAGGGGTTAGGTGTGGCTGTAGCCCACCACTTGCTAAAATTTGAAGTGACTGGGAGTTACAAGTATTTTCTGTATCTCAGCACAGGGAGACGATTAGGTAGGGTTGCTTCATTCCTCAATAAGATACACATAACTTCACAGGGTGGCCTTCACATAGATCTTAAGTGGGAGAGTTAACCTGCCTCAGTCACCCTTTCTCCCCATCTAGCTTATCAGTCTTCTTGGATACTGGAGATACTAATTGGACCCAAACACAGGGCTGGGAAAACACCTCAGCTCCTCTGTGTGCTGTCTGTGCCAGGGTGCAAGCAAGCCTGCGGAGGCACATAAGTAAGTAGGTGTATAAGGGCTGGCAAGAGCCAGAAATGAGAGACTTGGATATCATAGAGCACCTTACAGCAGCTTTTGGACCAGCACCAGTATGTCTTGAAGTTGTATCATCATCCAAAGACTTTGAATGTGCTGACTCTGTGCAAATGTGCCTAGGGAGAACATCTGAAACAGATTTCCTTGCGGCCAGACCCATGGAGGTGTCATGTCCAACATACAGACATTTCCGAGATTAAAGGTGTTGTAATGTAAATGCTGAGGATCAGCTGGTGAAGGGAAAAAAAAGCAGAGAGGCTCCTGAGAGGCCAGAGGAGAACTATCAATCACATCAGCCCCACTGAAGTCTCTGTGGCCTTGCTGCTTTCCAGGAGCTGAGGATCTGGCCTTGCCAGGGCATACTAAAGGTGTTCTGTGAAAACAGATGCTAATAGTAACTTCATTTGGCAGCTCAGGGCAAGAGCCTTATCCCTGGACATCTCCTCTATATTAATTTGATCATTTCCATATCTCCACGGGAAAAATCCTGCTCAGATACAATTGTCTCTTTGCAAGACAGTCCTGGCCAAGATGCCACAAGGTGACCATGGCAGATAACCTTCCATAAACCTGGAGACATAAAACAAGCCAATGACCTACTATATGGCCATAAATATAAATTTAACGAAGGCAGCACTTATTCATTAGGCAGAAGTCAAGAAATAACTCCCAAGTCCTTCAAAGAAAGTAGGTCCGTTAATGTCACTTTCCAAATCCTCTGCCTGATGCCAAAAACCGAAGATGATTTCCCAAGTCAGCATGAAATACAAGTGCTTTAAAATTAACACCAGGAAACTTTCTTACTCCTGATATATCTCTAGATTGAAATCCAACTTTTTTAAGGGGCTTTCAGTTAGTGTTGGGCCTGACATTTAGCTTTTGTCAGAGAATGAATGGATGGAGGTGGCAGAATGAAGCACGTTGTTAAAAATAAATAAAATTGGTCTAAGTGATATTCTATAAAGAATCCTTTCTCAGGTGTCAGCAGCCCGACTCCAGTGTCTGTCCAAGACAAGTTGTTATATGAGTGCCCCAAGTGAAATGGTTGTAGGGGACTGAGGGCTGCAGTCTGCTGTGGTATTCAGGGGTGTAAATCAGGAGGATCTGCATAGCAGTGAGTGGGCTGGTGAGGAAAAAGGATGATAGTTACAGCCTTAGCCAGCTGTAAGAAGGGCCTTCAAATGCCCTCAGGGGACTATGGGACAGCCTCCTTGTCCTAGATCGGGGAAGGGAAAGCCAAAGTGGGCTGCTCTCTGAAAACAGTGGAGGCCAGTGCTTCTGAAGGACAAAAGCAGAGCCTGACACATTTTTGGACCTAAGATGCCTTGTGATTTCATTTTGGTGGAAGGAGTGATCTTACTCCTATGTGATATTCTCTCCACTCCTTGCTTCTGATTATCTGTGCAATTTGTGACTGACGTGCTCAATTCCATCTGTTTCACTCTATTTTGCACAGATGCTTCCTGTAGAGGTCTGAAACAGCATGTTTGAGCTAGATCCTCAGCTTTGTGCTCTGCACCACCAGTTCATTCCTCTCACTGTCCTGGAGGTATTCTACACCTCTCCCAGGAGCTGCAGTTTGGCCACTTTCCCCTTTGGGAAGGCGGATGGAGAGGAGGGCAATCAAAGCTAGGCAGTGCTGTTCAGTCAGTGTGGGGGGGGTTAAAACATAATGGATAGGAAAAAAAAAATCTATGTGAAGGCCAGGATTAAAATAAATAAATAACTGAGTGGGAGGGCTCTATTCACCTTCTCCTTAAATCCAATTTAAATCACTCTCTACAGCCCTAATCTATATCCATAATTATATCATTTCGTACAACAAGCTTGCGAGAGGTCTTAAGAAATTTATGTAGATTAAAATTCATGGGTGCCATAGTACAGATTCCATATTATTAAGATTGATTAGGACAGCTGATGCTGTGATTAAAGAAGCCAGCGCTTACTGTTGTAATTAATTAGGTATTCAGACACAACAATAACTGCAATAACAGAAAGAATGTGCTGATCTGGCAGAAAACAGAGGCTGATCCTGTGTTTTATAGTCTCGTTTTACCATTTAGGGGTGGACACCACCCCGTTAAAGACTCTTTCTACATCAAAAGAGCAAAGAAATCCAGGGGTTTTGTACCCTCTCCTTCATCCTGTTAATAGGAAAAAGTCCTTTTTGGTAGCATGCCTAGCTATTGTATGTGCTTGTTTGGGACAACATATGCACCTACTATAAAATTCATATAGTTCAATCATGGAAACCAGGATTATCTCTATTATTTTCTAAATAGCCCCACGTCCAAGCCCCATCTCTAACTAGGTTCCTTCTGAGATGGATGCTGAGTGAAAACATGATAAGAGACATGTCTGGCAATGAAGAGCTTCCTGGTAACAAAGCAAGAAAGACACAGATGACTCAGAAAGGCAGAGAGGTGGACATGGCTAGTCAAGGTGACAGACACTCAACAGCAAAGTCAGGACAAGAGCTTCCTCTCTTTGCCGAAGGCCATAGTCACTTAAGCCAGGGTCAGGATTTAAAAGCTCTTAAGGCACTCTGTGTCCATATTTTGGGGGAGCTTAGTTTAGGTCATATTCAAAAATAAAGCCCAAGGTCTTAGCTCACATAGAAACACTGAAGACATCAGCACAGAGTCTGATTTGTGTTTACACTTTCCTCCAGTTTAGAGGAGAAAACACTTTTGCTCTGGAAAGGCTCACACAACTGCCTTAAACAACCTCATTCATTACAGCTGCAGCATGGTCGCTGGAAGTACACGGTATCATTAAAGTGCCTTAGACTACAATTGAAGATGGCAACTTGTTATTATATTTTTAATGAGTGCATTCCTTCACTTGTTTATTTTACCAGTAAAGCGTGGTTTATGGCACATGGCAGATTGTTACAAATGGGTCAAATAAATGCTTCCTAGTCATAATGATGTCTCAGGTGCTCACTGTTGCAATATTGGAACTGCTGACACAAAATACGAACAGGAACCTCTCACCTGGAAATTTAGGGTGAACAAACAATACAGAGCCAGAGATTTCCTGTAGTGAAGAACTTAGCCTCAGGGTAGCTGAGCAAGGCACGTTTCTAGGCCATATGTCTGGACCAAATGCTCTGGGGTTTGGTTTTCATCCTGGACCTTCTAGAGGCGCAGGCAGGCCATTATTTTTCTATTCTCCTCATTCACCTCCTCTCTAAACTCTTCTTCTCTAACACCTTTCAGGCCTGAAATATCAGGGTAGACATCGGGATGTGGGAAGCCAGTCCGCTCCTCTCCCTGCACTAGTGAAGTCCTGCTCTTGCCCAGTGCCACGGGATGATGCCTCTTGTTGTCAGGACTGGCACTGGACTCACTGGTCTGGAGCAGCAGCCCATCCATCAGCAGCACTGCTAACTGACCAGCCCATGGATAAGGCTGTCATAGCAGCATGCTAGCAACTCCTCCCCTGCAAAATTAACTTGGGTAATAACAATAATTACAGATGGAGTCTGAATGCTGTCTCTGCTGGCAGTGAGTGAAATCAGTGACTGCCTGATACCTCTTTGTTGAGCCAAGGGAAGTTAATTGATGGTCTTGGTTCAGTCACAAAGACATGAGTTGCTACATAACAGGAATTTCCCTGTGAGGCACACCTTTGTTACCTGTCTCAGCGGTGACTTGGAAAAATATGGGCATAAAAACTTGGCTGCACATTTGTACTGACAGCTAGTTCTCACCAGCGAGGGCTGGACCCTGAACACGGTATGAAGTGGAGATTACTGCCTTGCTAGCCCAGACATACCCACTGTGAACTAAAGGGGAGTGGTAGTGGAGAAACTTGTGCTGGGTCTGCAAAGACAGAGCCAGTCCTGGAACTGGTGAGCAGTCAGAAAGAGAACCACTGTGTGCCTGAAAATAGTAAATGAGGTAGCACACTTTTAATGGATCACAAGGAACTGAGGAGACTTAGATTTTTTTCCTCAGACCAAATGTGCTTAATCAGAATCATAGAATATCCTAATTAGAAAGGGATCCATAAGGATCATCAAAATCCTGCACAGGGGAACCCCAAGAGTCACACCATATGCCTGAGAGCATTGTCCAAATGCTCCTTGAACCCGTCAGGCTTGGTATTATGACTGTTTTCCTAGGGAGTCTGTTCCAGTGCCCAACCACCCTCTGGGTGAAGGACATTTTGCTGATACCCAAATTAAATCTCCTCTGACATAACTTCAGACCATCCCCTTAGGTTCTGTTACTGGTCATCAGAGGTCACCAGATCAGTGCCTGCCCCTCTGCTTCCCCTTGTGAGGAAGCTGAAAAACTCAGCACTCACAGAAGCGTTCCCTGTCTAAGACTCCACAAATCTGCCATACTGCTGCAACATCCCTGGTTCTGGTCAAGGTGGACACCCTTTGGCGCAGGAGGAGTAAGGAGAGTGGAAGATGGTGTATTTCTGCTTCTTTCTGGGCATATCATGGGACAGAAGATTATGAAGCAGTCCTCGCTTTTCTGGGAGCTTTGCTTTTTTCCTTCTTTCAGTTCTCTCGTTTCACCAATTTTTGACAGCTAATCCCTTCTCTCTCTTGCTTGCTACCCTTTGGTCTCATGATTTTCTCATCTCTCCATCCCCTTCTTGTACCAAAGAGGCTTTATCTTTGGAGTGAGAATTTTGTCTAGTCTCCCACAATGCAATTCAGCAGTGCAGGACCTGTTAGCAGAGAGCAGAATTCTGATGATGTGAGACACAGCAGAAGCCAGTGCAGATGGTGTCTACTGTTACTGTACATCACACATGATTACAAGAGAGGCTTCTGGGCTCTGGGTGGCTAAGAAGCTTTGGCAGAAGAGTGCAATCCCTGCTACTGTGACTAATGTGGAAATGGCAAACGCTCTTGTGCTGCTGCAAAGTGACTCACAAGATCATGGAACAACAGATTATGCTCTTTGTCCCCACTATATATTGTGACACATTGCCACATTCAATAGCTCTGCAAACTGAAAGATTAAAGGGCAGGAATTAATACACAAAAAGGTCAACTCTCCAAAGGGGCTCAGACTAGTGGAAGGGGAAATACTTATTGCCTTGCTATTCACTCTGTGACAAAAAGTGCACTGAGGCATTATGTGCTGTCTGATCTTGGAGAAGGTGAGACCCTGGCTTGCAAAGGTTATGAATGCCAGGAATGGTTTTCTAGTGCCACTGCATGGATCCATAGCCTGGCCAGATTAACAGAGAAAGCTAATTCCCGCAGGGACAGGGGCTGTGATCAAAGCCCTGGCAAGTAGGGATGTTCAAAGTATTCTGGCCTTTGCCACAAAGCCATGGATGGTTTGGTAATCTGACTGAAATGAAACCATGTACATTCCTTTTCCAGTGAAAGGGAATATTGAAAAAAGAGCACAGGGAAAAAAGACAGAAGAAAAAGGAGTGAAATTATAGACTAAATATAATTATGCAATATGGACTTGGTTTTTATAAAGACTGTGGTATTCTGGAGTCCTTTGGATGCAGCATCAAAAATAATACAACTGGTCAGAAAGGTGAACATGTAGACAAACTGCACAATTAATGGAATTTATTAGGGTCTGAATGATACAGATGTCATGCCTCTAGAAATGTTCATTGTCATGTTTTGCTATTTTCAGGCAACAAAGAACATTCTGCTACAGGCTGTAATGGTGTGAACCCACATTTGAGGGTTTTTTTTGTGGAGTATGAAAGAGCATCTGAAAGCAATACTCAGGATTTAAACAATATATGGCAAGTCATAATCATAGCAAGACTATGATTATGTACATAATACAGCAGCAGTCTTAGCCACTTTCAGAATGAGAGATACGCCATAAAAGAAAGTTGTTTGTAAGATGCTGACTTTGGATGGGGACTGTCATGATCTTCCCTTCTCTACAGTGTTAGTGCTATTGCCTGCTTAGCTGTAATATTTTATTTTTACCCTTGCACTTAGAGACAGAGCCATGCAGAACCACAGGGCAGTAAGAGATGCAATAGAAGAGAGTGAGAAAAATCCCATAATGATGGAACAAGCTGCCCAGTGATGAAAATTTCCTTCTAACCCCAAGCAATTAGTGGCTGGCTTATATCATAAAACATGAAGTTTTGTATCCTATCTACATTTTATCCAGTCTAATATGGCTGTGGATGTTCTCATTACCCATATAAATGTCTAATCCTTTTATTTTTTATGCTGCTAAGCTCCAGGACTGAATAAAGCCTGTGGCAAGGAGGAGAGGTTTGGAGAGTGCATAAATGCTCACGAGAAGGAACACAATTAGATGGAGCAAATGCAGGATGTAAGCTATGTGGACTTGCTTTCAGCATTTCAGTGACAGACAAAAGCATAATGAGAGGGGGATGTTTGACCTGCCACTGTTCTCTTTACACCTTTGGTATAACTTAAGGTGTCACCGCATTACGGGGAAGCTGAGCAATGAGAAAGACAAATATATTGCAGAAGTTACCCTGAGATAAATCCAAACTTTACACAGCTCAGACTGTTTGGATGTCAGCTTTACTGGCAGAAGGGAGTCTCTCTGCCTGCAGCAGAGAGGAGCAGGATGGCTGTCACCTTTCAGTCTGTCAGCCTGTTGGTGTTTGTGCAGGGACTTACTGCAAATTGCTGCCTGAACAAGACTCTCCAAAACTCAGAGAGAATCAGATTAAGGCCATTGACTTTTATATAACCATGGATGAAATACCTAACTGGGGTATTCCTTAATTATGGGGATAGCTGGGGATAGTAACAAAAGCTCAAGGCATTAAGATTCACCTAGAAAGAACGTCTTCTCTCTGATACCCACAGTAATGGATCATCAAAATTGGCTAAAAGGATCTAAATAAATCAGAAAAAAAGGACAGACATACACAGAAATGGATGAGTAAACAGAGAAATGATTGACTGGCAAACAGGTAGATACCGAAATAAATGGACAGAAGAACAGATGGCCATGTTTATATAACCTTAAAGACGGAATGCTTTCTCACTGTTGTGGCGCAGCTCACTGAGCATACTAAGGGCTCTCTTCAGTCTTCTGGTGACTCCAAAATCTCCCCAGTCCTTAAGCTCCTACCACACATATATTCATGCCTAATTTTAACTACAGTAATTCCCTTGGTTTTAATTCTGCTTAGAGTGGAACTCAAACTCCATGACTGCAAAGTGTTGGGAGGAGTATAATTATTCGTCAATACCTAGGTAAGACTTTGGTATTTCTATATTATATGGTATTTTTCCTTGTAGCTCATAAAGTCCCCTATGATGATGAATCTTCTGGGTTTTCAGGACTGGCTAAGATTGAAAGAATTATTTTTTTCTTAGAGTTTTTTGTGGCTTTTTGGCTGGAACTTGGTATTTGATTTCCTAACAGACTAGACAAATCTATCCGTTCCCCATGGTAAAATACTCCTTTACCAGCTGGTGATTTGGATCAATTAGTAACATTTACTTAGATTTTTATTGATATGATTGTTGCCATTATTATGTGTACAGGAATGGTAAAAAAATGTCTTTCTAGAGGAAGTGTATTGGAGGAGAGAGCTATCTCAAATCTTGAGGATGCTGAAAAAATGTAGGTGCACATTAAGGAATGGTAAACTCCTGAGTTCTTGGTAATTACAGGTTTAGACTGTATGTATATTTTTAAATACAGGTATAGGGGTAGATATGTATCCTTTAACCTCCCTCATTCATCTCTGATGGCCAGCCCTTGCAAAATCATTTCTTTGGTGCTGGCATCTTCAAGCTAGGCACAGTGTGAATCCCAGCATCAGTTCTCCTGCAGTGTGCCACCAAAGAGTGACCCTGAGCCCATCCAGAAGCTGTGTTAATGCAGCTTCACTCTCCAGGATGGTAAGGCAGCAGGATTTGCGTTCAGCGAGCATTTTAGAGATCAGCACCTGCTCCCTGCACACAGGAAGCCTCTTGGGTCAGCAGATGTGTGGATCCTTTGGACAATCCTCCCAGATCCATCTGGCTGCAGGGGAATTCCAGCAGGAGATACCAGTGCTGGGTGCAAACAGGCTTAGCACAGCTCCTTCAAGGCTAACCAGAAGCAAGACCCTTGGGAGTACTGCGAGGGGATCTGCCAGCATGAACTGCTCAGGAGTCAGGTCAATTTTCAGCTGAAGCAAAACATTCTGGTTGTCCTGACTGTATTCACCAGACATGCTATCCAGCACTCAAATATTCAGTACACAGTTTTTCCACCTCCAACATGCCCTTGATGTTTATCATCCAGATTGAACCGTTTAACACTGTAGCTGCGTAAGACACAATACACCAATGCTATAAATGAGCCCTGGTGGTGTGGGGTATAACCCTTCTCAACCTATACCACAGGCTTTTGTTGGGCAAACCCTGTGGGTGTGGACAGTATCCCCAGGACTGAGGCAACAGGTTGTGGGCACAGGATTGGTCTGGCTTACCTGGATAAGGGTGAATGCCATTAGCAAACACGGCTTCAGCGGCTGGCTGCCCATTAGCCTGCGGCGGGAGGCCAGTGAAACCATTCACCCCAATTGGAGATGGGATGCTAGGCACAGCTGGTGCAGTTATGCCAGGAGGCGTGCTTCCACCTGCAAATGAGGAGGACACAAGGGCAGAGCTGGTGAGTACTGGAACCAAAGACTCAGTGGAGAAAACTGCTGACACAACAGCTGTGACCAGCACCTGCAAAAAAACGCCGAGAAGTAAAAACGCTCTCAAGCTGTTGAGCAAATAAATGGACTGCTTGCAATTGCTCCTCTGTTCAGAAAGCACTCAAGAAAAGCTTGAAAAACCTCCAAAAACTCTCAGCCCCAGCTTTCTACAACAGTTCCTATCAGATTCCCTTTGGATCTCTGTGGGTGTACTGATTTCCAGAACTGCTCTGTCTGCACTCTCTCATGAATACACCTTTCATGTGCAAACTCATTCTGAACTTTCCCAGCACTGGGGATCCTAAAAAGACTTGTCAAGTTTATTTGTAGCCTAAAGGTAGCCAGTGATACATTTTTTAATGTCACTGCTTGGCCCAAACTTGACTTCATACTGTTTTAACAGATATCTCCCAATGAATGGGGGCAAAATTTGGATTAAATTTGTCCCTTTCATGGAATTTTATTCTTTCCTTCTTCCCAGATGCATCCTGTGGGGGACTGTAATGCTGCTATTTCAGAAGAACAAATTCATCTTTATGTTCTGAGTGGGATCTTTTCACCCACTGGTAGAGAATTCTTAAATTTCTGGGGAGAGAATTAAATCTGTCTGATACCTCTCTGTCTTCCTCCTATGTATGTGTAAAATGTCTGGACAGTCTGTTCTTCTTGCAACATGTTCAGGATGATTTCAGGGACTGAAAATAAGTTTTCAATGAGCCTGAAATCATATTTTTCTCTTGCTAGGTGTACATGGGAAGTTAAGCTATCTTATCTTCAGCAATATCTTTCTGTGTCAGGGTATACTACTGATTGGAAGCACCATTTTTGCAGTAACCTCTCTTTTAAACCAATTGCAGATATTTTCTTCACCACTGCAGCATTCCATGATGAGTTAGTCCTATAACACCCTTTAACAACTGCTTAAATCTGTGTTGGTGCTTTAAAAAAGTTGCTACAGATTCATGAGATATTTTAATATGTTCAGATTTGAGTAGCCCCCCCCAAAAAAATAAAAAGGCAGTAGTTCAGCTCATTTCTTATACCCTGAGCAGACAAGCTGCTGCTTCCTCTTTTCTAATTTAAATGGTGTTGGCCTTTAAAAATGTCCTCTGTGGAGGTACAGTGAGCCAGCAGTGGCAACTGAAGTCCAAAGGCAATGCTCTTAGCATATGCCATCAGCTTCCAAATCACAAAGGCTACTTAAAATTTCAGTTGCTTTTCTGGATCTCTCATTTATTTGCATAGAAAATGTAAATAATTTTTTTTCTAAAATTGCAGCAAGGGATTTGTGCTTGCTGTTTTGTTCATGTCTAAGGAAGTTTAGGCATATTTATTGGAATTCTTCAATTTCCTTCTTATAAAGACCCCTCCCTGGAGAGGTCAGATCTGTAGCTGGAGTAAAACTGGCATGATGCCATCATGGAAAACAAATGGTGGTGGTGCATGCCAGTTGTGGATTTCATCCCTCGTTTGAGATCTCTTGCGGTAGCCACACCAGGTGCAGATTTACAAGATGGAGAGAAGGAGGGAGGGAGGGAGGGAGAGGAGGAAGAAAGAAGGAAGCCTACATAAATTTTAATTTCTAGCCCCTCTCTGCAGGTAACAGAGTAGCAGTCTCACTGCCAGACCCACTTTTCACCCAGATTGTAGCAGTGATAGGAGAAATGTAAAACTTGAACCAAACTCTCAGAAATGTCAAATTAATTGCCTCCCAGTTAGGGACTGTAGTGTGAAATAAACCTGACTCTTGATGGAAGACTCAAAATGACAGCAAACAACATTAAAATTTTCTTGGTCTGAATTACCCATAAGCAGTGCTTATTGCACTCCATTGACTGCAGCTCAAATGGGATGTCTAAGTTTTCTACGGTTAAAGCCAGGTGAGATGGATATTGTCTTTCATCTGTTAGATTTGCCTGGATCCAAAACTCTGAGCCCCTAGGTCCCATGGGAATGAATGAACTGACAGTCACATTTCCAGGCAATCCACTCTCCTAGAGGTGGGAGGCAGAGGAAACCAGCTGTATTAGGAGGCCTGAAGATACTGGCGCAGAAGCACTGTTCTGAGCCAATACCTCCAAAGCCTCTAGGACTTCTGGGTTACCAGAACCTTTTTTCCTAGCACAATTTTTTTTGCTTCAGGAAGATCAAAACACTTTCTTTCCATTTTTTTTTTCAATGTTCCAAACACTTTTTTCTAGTGCCTGTTTTTTTTTTTTTTACAAGAACTTTGAAATATTTCATTNAGAACAAAGATATACTTCAATGACTAGAAATCCTGCTATGAAGCAGAATGATCATTTTCCATTTGGCTTTCTGAATGCTAACAAAAGCCAGCAGGAGAATTAATGTTAGGCTTCAGATATCTCCTGGCTACCCAGAAATCGCTGCTAGTGTTGTAGGCTTGCTTGCTCAGACATTATGTGAAACATTTTCTGTGCATCTTATCACATGCTTTGTGAGTGTTGTAGTAATACAGGGAGTAATTTCAAAGTCTAAACCATTCTCTTAAGGAATAATTGTCAATGGACATTTCCACAACCCAACACAGAGGTTTTTTTTGTGAAGGAATCTAGTTGTTCAAGGTAAATCTGCAATAATGTCAAAGTGAGTAGGTTCTGATTGAAAATATGTCATTAGGAGACCGCAAAATCGGCCAGCATGAAAGATATCAAAGGATCTTCTAAACCAGCACCGTATTTTCAATAATAACCAGTCATGGGTGATCCAGAAAGCGTGTAAAAAACATGAGTTTCCTCTCCTGTATTCTGGCAGTGAGAGTTTAACAGTCCCCTCATCCTGTCCAACACTAGAATATGCTGCCCAGGGAAATGGTGGAGTTGCCATCCCTGGATGTATTTTAAAGACACACTGATGTGGCTTTGAAGGATATGAATTTACAACCTAAATTGCATGATTCTATGACTCTGAAAGGCACTGGTCATAGCAGAAGAGGAAACGATTACACCAAAAAAGAGCTGGGATATTTTCCATGTGCTGGAGATCCTGGTAGGCACAGAATTTGGCTGTTGTGCAGGTGTTTCCATGACACAGAACACACTCTTTTCAAGAATACACTTATGTATATTCAAAAGAGCTTGTGCTCTTTTGTGGTGGATCCATTGCAAACCATCGTCTGGATTCAGCTTTCCAGACCTGACAGTATTTGAATTCCAGGCAGTCTTTGTTTGATGTTCTCTCTGCTCCCACCAACACAAAACAAATCTAGCTAATGCAAATATGATAATCTTGCCAGCACTGGGTTTAAAGGGTGCACATATAATTAAGCCACTTTTTTATTTGGATTTGCAGTAGCTCCATCGACATTTTGTTTATACATTTATCATTGTGTAAACATATATTTTGAAAAGTGCAGTATAAGATTTTTGAGTCAAGTGCTTTTCCTTAGGTCTCCATATAGTCTTGTGGAATGAGATCTGTCTTTCTTACTCTCCCTTCTCTCCCCAGTCCCTCATAATATTCTATTACAAATGGTCGGTTCAAAATGTACCTTTGAGTCCTTTGCCTCCCTTCCAAACTCTAGCATATTGCAAAACTTCCCAAATCCTCAATTCTTTCAAGGTTTGGCTCCACTTTTCCTGCTTCCTTACTTCCCTGTGTGTCAGTCCTGGACTTCCAGAGCAGATGAATCCTTGACCTGTTCCTGCCCAAATGGTCATCTTGTTCTTCAAGCCCCAAGAAAGACAGTCCTGTTTCCACCTCAACTTATTTCTCTGCCTGCTGAACCATATACTGCAGCTCCTAGAATGGGCTTTTTAAAGCCTTATCAGATCCTGGGAGCCCTTCACTGGCTACCTGTCTGTTCCTGCAGCCAGAAACCCCCTCACTAAACACCCTCATTCCAGGTAGCACCAGATGTATCTTGAGTATCTTCTGTCCTATTTCACAACAGGGGGAAAGTCTTATATGTCCCAAAGGCAAAATTCATCTTGTTAATGATACTGCATCTCACCACAGCCCTAGTTTGCTAGTCTTTGGGACAGCCTGGCTGTGATAGCACAGCACTGAACCCATTGGACAGTATATGCACCGATAAACCACTGTAGGTCACTGTGGGATGTTTTGTGACATTTGTAGGGTTCTCAGAGCTAAAGAGAAGACTGAGAAATGTCATAGAAACACAGAATAGTTAAGTTTCTAAAAGACCTCTAAGATTAATGAGTCCAGCCATTAACCCAGCAGTGCCAAGCCTGCCACTAAGCCATATCCCCGAGTTCCACATCTACGTGCCTTTAAAATAACTCAGGGGATGGACACTTGTTCACTGCCCTGGGCAGTCTGGTACAATGAATGTTTGACAACCCTTTTGGGAAAGAAACTTTATCTAACATCCAACCCAAACCTCCCCTGGTGCCACTTGAGACCCTTTCCTCAGCTGCTTTCACTTGTTACCTGGCAGGAGAGACTGACCCTCACCTGACTAAAGAGCTAACAAATCCTGCCGGGTGCCCTGTGGGGTGTGGTCCGATTTCCCTGCCCTTTTCCCTCTCCAGCCTGCCGTCCCCTCACCTGAGGTTGGAGTCATGGGGGCGGCTGCCAGGCCGTTCATGTTCAGAGCCGCCATCTGCTGCATCTGGGCCGCGGCAAAGGCTGCCATGGGGTTCAGGTATCCACCCTGCGCCACCGACGCCATGATCGCCGCTTGCTGCTGCATCAGCTGGAACAAAGAGAGCAGGGAAAAAATATCACGCGGTCACTGGCAGGGCAGCCTGTGGCACCGGCACCAGGAGGGCACCCGGGGAGGGTGGGATGTGCCCCGATGTTTTGGGGTGTCAGCACACCACCCCTGTGTTGCCCCCCAAGGCTTAGTAGCTTGTAGCTTCTCATTACAGGGGCTGGAAGCAAAGGACATCTTTGCAGATTGGGGTCTTTACGGTCCCCACCCCACCATGTGTTCCTGAGTGTGCAGGTCTCCTGTGACCTGTACTCGGCCCACCTGCTCCTTGGTACTTCTGTGGTCAGAAAGGCAGAGAAAAAAAAATCTTTATACACATGAAATACAATATACCTGAGCAGAGCGGTTTCTTGGCTTACATTGCTTATATCAAAATTCTGGAAAAGCCTGGAGGTTACTGATGGGAGACAGTGTATGTAGGAGAAAGGGGTTCTTTCTCTAAAGCAGAAATTTTGCCTAGTTCTGTAGGGATAACCTGATTTTTTTCCATTTTCAGTGACAAAAATCACTTTTTCTGATGCTGCTAGGGGGCTTCAGGTGGGTACTGAGCAAAATCATGACCAAAACTTCTAACAAGATAATAGCACCTATTTCCAACACTATCAGAGACCCCTAGAAGTGCTGTACAAGAGATGGGAGCTCCCCTGTTTTAGCAAGATTAATATTGTCTAATGAGAAAACACCTTCCCTGTGGTTTTTATCTGGTTTAGCTTCCTCAATTTTTTTCCTAGAAAGTGGTCAAAATTTCAGGTCATCTACAAAAGTCAGAAATAAGGAACCCAGCATGCATTTTCAGGCCTTTGGGGCTAAACATTTTGAAGCAGAAGGCTGGTGAATGTTTATGAATCCTGGAAATGCTTTTTTTTTTTCATTAAAACAAGACAAGTGCACAGATCTGGTGCACTTCTGAGTGTACTGTATGGCTGCAGAGAGACTTTAAAATGGTCCTGATGTGAAGGATACGACAGTTTGGCTGAAGCTTCTTCTTGTCTCCTTCCCTGGTGCTGTACAAAGAGCCAGACAGGGTGGGTATGTCTGAGTATCCAGCTCTCAGCAGAGAAAATTGCTGGGTGCTTAGAGAAGGTGTGGGGAAAGTTTGGGAAACCTCACTCAGTACATTCCCCAGCCTTTGATAATCTGTGACTTGATGATAATAGTGGAAAAGAGAAATGTTTTCCTGTGGTGATTTTGGAAGTGAGTCATGTCTTTGCTGTCTCTAAAATTGGAGTAACTCTGTTTCATTGCTCTCTCTGATTTCACTCTCTCTCCCATCAGGAAATCACCCTCTGATGCTGTCTTTAAGCACATGGGACATGCTTCTCAGAATTAAACAGACCTCAGAAGTCATGGCAAGGAACAGACTGTTCCCTTCTGTTCACTTTAATATGGAAGTATCAGCTAAATGAGCTGTTCTTACACATACACACTAAAACAAACCCTTGAAATCACTGTACTCATTCAAATGCTGAAACTTTCCCTGCCACCATCCATAAAGAGCCCAAAGTAAGGGGTGCTCTGACAACAACCTGCTGAATAACTATGCACAGGTTATGAAAACTTGCTTTGATTTCTCCAGCAGTAAAATGTAACACAGGATACCTGACTCCACACACTTGTCAAATCTAGAGGCGAAATGCGTTGTATTGGATTTGAGTATTATTATTTTTTGAAGTCTAATGCAGATTGGTGGCAAAGTGGTGGCTTTCTCATTGATGGTTAATTACCCTTTTTTATTTTACCCTGCAGAAGGTATTTTTATATTTTAATTAGAGATATTTTGTTCTTTGCAATTACTGATGGAGCAATTAGACAATCTTTTGTACTGTACACTATGTTGATTCTCCTTTAAGAAGTACATTTGTTCCTGGGCATCGTTTGAGTTTATTCTCCAGAGGAGGTGCTGAGAAGGTGATGTTAGAAAGTATTCCACAGAAGTGAAGGAGGAAGGGGAACCCATCCATCTTTAACACTGGATTGACTCCAACACTAGGTGTGCTGACTCACATCTCATTTTCTGTTCTGGGTGTTTTTACCTGGGTGATGCCTGAAGAATTTTTTTGTTTTTAAAAATATTTTTTTCATATATTTGTAGCTTTGTAGATTTTTAATGCATAGTTTTATGGCCTCTAACACCTTCTTACCCCTTTTCACACTTTGATGCAGTAAAAAATAAGGTCCTAAACTGTGATATGGGAAACTAAATCAGATGCTTTTGCTACAAAATAGAGGTGCTCCTGCAGAGAACAGTCACCCAGTATCTGTTATAGTCAGTGCTCTGTGGATGTACTCTCTGAGATGTCCTAGAGGCTTGGGAACCTCTCTGGCATGTTGAAATGAGCCCTTCACATCATGGCCCAGAGGACACAGACCTCTCTGTAGCCTTCAGACCTAGTCCACAAGGTAAAAGTGGGATTGCCTGGAGCTGAAATGAGTAGAGCATTCCACACCTGAACACAGCTGTGTACCCCAACTGATAGATTTGCTCCCTTGGCCAGGGAGGTGACCTTAACCAAGGCCTAGGAATGTCTGGATGTTTCAAGTCTTGACAAACTTCCTGCCAGACTTCTGAGGTCACAGATCCTGTTCATGCCCATGCCACTCTGTTTGGAGGTGCTCAGGGGAAAAGGTTAAGAGAGAAGAAGAGGGGGCTCCTACCCAGCCCAGTGGCTGATGGTCAGAGCTTGGCTGAGTGCAACAGCACCATGAGGGTGGGAGGACAGGAACTCAGTCACCTTGAAAGAAGCTGACAGCATAAGATCTACCTCCTTCCCCCCCAGGGTGGCTCTAGGGAAATTTACAGAAGGAGAATAAGTCCTGTAAGGGTCACCAGTCTTCCTTCTAAAACCTCCAAGGCATTCCCAATGAAAGTCACCCCACTCCTTCCCCAGCTCCCCCTGAAGACAAATGTCCCATCCACTCTCCTTTCACATTGAAAGAGACCCAGTGTATGGTCCCAGTTAATAAAGCTGTAGAAAGTGAGGCAGTGACCCCACCAGAGGCAAATCAATAGCAGCAGGGCCCCTGGGTATTGTATACTTTAAAATATGCCATTTGAAATGCAGATTTTCCCTGCCTGGGCTGGGGCTACAGAGCACTAATCAGGAAGGCAGCAGCCTTATTATCTCAGACTGATCCAAGGGGACAGAGAGGAGCTTTTCCCACCCTTAGCTGAAAGGACGTACTTCCTTTTGCTTCTCTTACTTCCTTCACATGACCTTTGTCTCAGCATTTAGAGCTTTCTCCCATCCGTTTTAAAGATTCATTCCTTCTTTCCTGCTATCTTTTCTATTCTCAAGTATTTTTCTTCTGAGGGGACCAGGAGATGCTATCAGATTGATTCCTGCCCTTGGACAGCACCTCAAGGGGTAAGAGCCTGCAGCCACCATCCCAATGCTTGAAACAGGTAGAGAGGCACTGGAAAAGCCATCCAAACCATGGGAAGGGGTGGCGATGTTGGCTGATCAATAGAGACACGTGTAAGGGTTGTCCCACACGTCTTTTTCCTACTTAAAGTGGCAATGGTACTCAAGGGCAGAAAATACTGTCCTTTTTTACCGGTGGAACAATTGCATGGAGGATGAAGGAACTTTCTCAGAGCAAAAATATCCTGCTAGAAATAGGAAAAAGCATGCACAGCCTGCCTTACCCATCCCCCAAAAGAAATGTGTGTGAAGCTGAAGAAGGGGAAGAGGAGAAAGGGGGATTATTTCTGATGAGCTCTTTCTGAAATAGCGTGATCATTGCCCTTCAGTCTTACTCTGAACANATAATAGTAGTAATATTAATAATAATAACAGCATTCCACACTTCCCACTTCTATACAAAGTCTTAGCTAATGAATCCTCATGGTACCCCTGTGATAGAAAGAGGTAAGTAAAGTCATCAATCAAGCAGTAGTACAACTCATATTTGGTAAAATCATGTAATTGAAAAAGTCATGTCTGCTATACCTAACTGGCCATTGGGAATTAAAACTAAAAATACTTTCCGAGCCTTGAAACAAGTAGAGGATAATTGGTAGAAAAATCAGAATTGCCCTACATACTTCTTATGTTTTCTTGGAAATAGAAGTTTCTGCTTTGAAAAGTTAAATATAATTAGGATATTAAAAAACCCTAAACAAATAGGCAACACCTGGATTCATGTGTCTTATTGTCTTTCCAAAGTCTGACACACAATAGCTTGAGTTCCCAACTTCCTGAGAACTATGGAAAACCCCCCAAAAGACCTAAAAAATTTGCACGTAGAGCCCAAATCTCAATGTTCATTATTTCTGAATTACCAGAGAGCTGGTGGTCAGAAATATAGTATTATCCCTGCTACAAAGTATTATGGCCTCAAAATAGCTTCCTCTTCTGGAATGGATCAGTGCAAGTAATTTGCATAACAGGTAGTATTTACCAAATATACTGTTCCATTTTGGTAATTTAAATGTAATAAATATTATATCTGGAAGGTAGCCTTTAGTCAGTAATTTTTCCCTGATTTCATAGGGCTAGCTGAGGTTTTTTTTAAGTATCTTTCCAAAATAATTTCACAGTACAAATTGAAGAAATATTGGAAAAAGCAATTCTTCCTGTCAGCACTACCTCAGATCATTTAGCAGAAATATCCTTTCATCTCCATGGGAGCTGGACAGGGAGGCAGAACGGGGCACTCAGGATTTTATGGTCATCATGGTGGTCACTGCTGCCCTAACTTCCCAAGGAGACCACTTAAGGTGATGTCTGAGAGCTCTGCTGTGCTGGACATTCCAAATTTTTGTTGCAGTTACTGTCTGCAGTTCAGGAGCAGCAGGCATTTGTGCTTTTTCAGAGTCAGGAGAGCCAGGATTTACTGAGAAAGGACTTGTTCCAGGCCGGAGAGCAAATGTTAGCCTTGCCTGTGTTGTCTCTGTCCCAGCCTGTCTGTTTTTACACACTAACCCTATGCCTATCCTGTGCTGCAGGATGCAATCAGTCCCATGGCTGGAGTTAGGCCAGAAGACTGTGGCTAACAGTCCCACCCCATTTTTTATGCAAACTTGATTTATGGCTTTGATCTTATCTTAAATAATTTAAAAATTAAATAATTTATACTATATCTGTCACTTTCCAGGGCTCCTTCCTTTGTTCTTGCTCTGCTCTTCTGCATTTTCCCACCTCCCTCACCCTTTTTTGATCTGTGCACATTTCCTTTCTGCATGGTGAGGCATCACTGACACAAGACAGGTACTAAACACTCCTTGCCCCTTTTCTTCACAGAAAGACCTGCAGGAACTGTAGCTTATTTGTGCCAGGACTATACTGGTACCATTCACAGACTCTTTTGATTGTCACCGCTTGTGATTTTGGGCTTGGCCACCCTAAATAGGGCGCTGTGCTGTGCTCTGTGAGGTGGAGAGTGTGCCTGCAGGTTCTTCCTAGACTGGCAGCAAATCAAAGGTGGTGCCAGGCAGCGTCACTCTCCTTCTCTCCAGGCTGAGCCCAGATCTATACCTCAACCTGGCCTTAGGCAGCAAAAACAGCTGTCAGTACCCAGCTGATGTAGATCCACAGAAACCTGACAATGAAAAGGGCTGGTGCCCCATACACTTGCGAAATAAAATAAATAATTGCTCCATAAAAGGGGAAGTTAAATGAGTATGGGAAGATATTGCTGAAGAGAAAAAACCTAAAACAATCAAAAAACCCACCCTGAAATAAATTAGAGTAGGGGCTCTGGGAGCTTTAGGAAGCTATGAAATCTGACTTGCCTTGAGCTGCATACAAAAGAGGTGAGGTAGGTCTGATGTGACTTTCTGTGTCACTGAAACAGCGCACAGAGTCAGTGCCAAGCTTTGTCTGGTCTGCTTGAAGGTGGCACAAGAGGAGGGGATAGAAAACCACACACAGTGGAGAGCTCCCTTTGCTTCCTCATTGTTTTGCCTCTGTGCCTGAGGCCAGATGGCTGCTGAACCCCAGGACTGGTTGCTTGGCTGATATGAGATCGTGGCTGCTATCAAGGTTAAAGTTGTTTAAGTTGAGGCTGAGAGGGCTGGCAATGTGGCAGCAGCAGGGAGAGCTGTGGCATGGTCATTTGCTGGGCTGTAAGGGAGGTAACTTGGAGAGGAGCTGGGGCCCAAATCTCTCCTGATGGCAACAATTACGTTTATCTGTCAAACTTTGATGGACTGACACCCTTGCTGCCTCTCCTCAGTGGTGCTGCCGGACTGGCAAACCCATGGCTGCCCTCCAATCCGTGGAACAGCCACACCACGGGGGTTTCAGCTGCACTGACCACCTTGCTGCATCGAGACCTTTTTGGGAACTAATGCAGTCACAGTGATGTGCAAGATGCTTCTCGGGGGAAATTTAGTAAGAAACTGCAGCAACGGGGTCCTGAGCAACTTCCTCCATGGGGACAGACCATTAGAAACTATTGAAAAAACATTGTCATGGGATTGCTTGGGAGTATCTTATATAGAGGCATCAGCCAGGTTTGGACTGCTGGGGAACAGCTGGGAGGGCAGGCTGCGAGTACGAATCAGAGAGCCTGATGTCTCATGCTTGTGCTGGTCTTACTGTTGAGCACTGAGGCAATTCTTACACTTATACTGCTGCCATACCACTCTGAGAAAGCTCATTACAAGAGAGAGCAAGGGAGAAGAGAAAATAAGTGAATCTGATCATCAGGATTATATGTACATGAGGAGATCAGGTGGTCAAACAATTCAACCAATGTCACAAGACTTGCTGGTGGCAGTGGCATCACCCATCATGACAAGTTTGCTCCTGATATTTCACCTTCCTTCCTCTTGACTTGCCTTAGCTCTTTGACTTCAGGCTGAATAAAACTGCTGTCTCCCTTTCCCTCTCCCCTATCGATTCCTCCATCTCCTGCTGGCATTTGCGAGGTGCCAATCACCCTGATATCTGAGAGCCAGCAGTCCGAGCTGGATTAATCAGGACCAAGGCAACGTCACAGAGCCTCGATGCTGCCTTCCTTCCCTTTCATGTGAGCCTGTGAGATGGAGCAGATAGGGAGGCTGATTGAGAGACAGCATCTGAGCACGCTCTGGGTGTACAGGCGCCACACAGAAATGTGATCCCATCATTTAGACAGCTCTGAAGTCCCCCGGGTAATTGGTGTCACTAGCTTGTCATATCCAATGGGTCAAGATCTAAAACTTATTCTTTCCCCCTTATTAGCATATTTATCAGAAAAATAAAAAAAAAGAGTATGGGTCCAATTCTGCTTTCACAGAAATCAACATGAAAAATATCCATTTGTTTCAAGTGGATGGGAGAGGACCAGAAATTGTTTTTCCTCTTCCTTCCACCCTGATTCCTCACCTCCCCTCATAATGTACCTGTATTATCTGGTGAGAAACAGAGGAAACTTTTGTGATGTATCTTTTGTAAGATGCAGACTGCATCCTCTCATATCAGTATAAAACTTGTCTGGAAATTAGAAGAGTTACTCTTTAACTTTTAGAGATAAAAAATAATGCAAGAAGAGTTTTTGGAGCAGAACATCAGGAGAGTGGTGTCTTTACCATCTTTCCAGCTGCCTGACCAATTCTGTAGAGTAACTCTGAAGCAACTTCTGCCTGATAAACCCAGGAAATGTTTGTCCCAAGTTGTCTGTGGATTGTCTCCTGTTAATTCCTCTGGTACATGGGCGCAAAGGTGCTACATCCCTGACAGTCTGCTGGCCACTGACCTAGGCTCATTTGGGATTTACTGTCTCTTTTCATCTTCCTGCAGCCTTCTCTAGCCAGGGGGAGTGTTAAACACAGCCAGGCTGAGAAGGAAGTAGATCTTCTGCAATGTGAGGAAGCAAGCAGAGGACAAAGGGAGAGACAGAGACTGACTTTGACTAGGAATAAAAATGAAGATAGCAAAATGGAAGTAAAAAAATAATTTTTCTAGAGGAGAGAGAATAAAAACTCCAGAAGTGCATCAAAGGTGCAGCTGGAAAGAGAGGAGGAACTTCAGTGGAGCTCTACAGCACATCCTCACAACTCTGCATGGCTCACACAAAGGGTAGGCTGGGTTGTACCAAGCTTTCAGCAAGGCACAGGACTGTCAGAGAAGAACAGGAATGTCAGGACCTTCAAATTAAAAAGAGAACATGGTGATGTAATGTGATGGGAAATACTTTGTGCCAACATATGAGAAAAAAAAGAAGTCAGGGAAGAAAAGAAAAGCTCATGGTCATTCACTGGAAGGAATATTAGAACACCAGAGTGTTATTCCTGAGCTTGCCCTGCATACCTAAGGCGAGGTTTGGGTCTCCATTTAGGAAGATGCTACTCTGGACAATGTGCTCAGCACCCACTGTTACCTCTTGGGCACAAATCATGCCCCATTCTGCCATCAAATAGACAAAGCACCTATATACATTGTCACTGCCTGAAAATCTGCTTCATAGAAAGCAGCCAAAGTCACTGGGCAGTATCGTGTCTGCCTGCTGCAGGCATCACCTCCACCTTCCTCCAAAATATCTGGCAGGTAACCCAAATTACCTGAGCCTGGTTTTGTTTTGCAGATCCTTGTTAATTTCAGCCTAAGGAAAATAGGTAATTCCAGAGACATCCATTTCAGAGCATCATCAAGAGCCCAGCCTCCTGTAGAATCACATCTTCTCAGGTTTGGTATGACCACAGGAAACCTGAAGTTAGCACAACAGGATTTTTTTCCAGTGTGCTTCAATCATACTGTTTGGGCACATGTCTGTGTGTTCATTTTATTATTATCCATCATGCTTTGTGAATCTGAAAGCATTTCTCTCAACAGCTGCTGTTTTATCCTGTGGTCACTCCAAAGGTATCCACAGTGATGCAAGGTGCAGCAGGGTCATGGTGACATGGAACAGAGAACTGGGATAAACTGGGCAGGCTTATTTTATCCAAATTCTATGTGTAGCTGTGCTTTTATTTGACAACTATGGCTCATCCCCCACAGCATGAGTTTTGCATGGGTCTGCACATGACCAAAAGTCACTGCTAGAACTGTCTGTGGCACCTTGGAAAAACCTGGGAGATTCCCAGAATCTACCCTGCATGGCTAAGTTTTATTCCCATCACATAGCCAGTTTAACAGATAAGCCACTGCTTCCTCTTCTGCTCAGGTTTTTTGCCCACTCCCACGAGTTTTTGCGCATTTTCAGGTGACACTCCCCCTGCCATGAGCACACAGTCTATACTTACTGCCTGTGCATAGGCGCCATAAGCTCCAAACTGGATGGCCATGGGGTTGAACATGCCCATTTGTCCTGCCATTTGCTGCATGCGCCTCATTGTACGCTCCTTGTCCGTGTCCGCAAACTTCACCACCAGGCTTGAAGAGGCTCCCTGCAGCACAGGAAACAAAAGGTGACACACAGATAATGAGCCTGATGCCCACCAGCTCATCAATCCATACATCTAACACAGATTTAGTAGAATGGGGATCCAGGTGCTGATGTTTTCCATGCAACCTATCAGGCAGTGAATTTTGACCCTTGCAAGAGGGTGAGAGTATCAGGAATTAAAGGACCCTGGAGGGTGAAAGCCAGCAGCCTAGCTTCTACTTTCCTCCAAAATTCAAGCTTCTAGGATGTAATTTACATTTCCTCTGCAAAAGTTGTTGTCTTATTCTTTCAACTTTCAGGCCCAGAATGTTGTCCTCATCAGAGGACAAAGATCTGGACACAGTGCAGGAAAACATAGGATGCTTTGCTGCATGAATATGGTAGGACTTGTGGACAGATTTGTTTTGGTGGAACGTGTGAGGTCTCTGCATTCCAGACCCCTGAAGTGGATCACCCTTTCACAATGCCATGTCTTGTAACTCCCAAGTCCAGTGAGAAATCCCTGCCCAGCCTTGGAGGCAGGAGTCAGTATGCTGGGCAGGGTGTACGTGTCATCATGAAACTGCATCTCTTCAGCACTGATAAATTAAGGGAGGAAAATAGTACTGGATGGACTTGAGCTTCCTCTCCACAAACTGTAGGAAATAGAGACTGCCATGAAAGAGCCCACACATTTCCAGGAAAGATTTACAATATTAGGATAATGTCTGCAGTCAACACCAGTGTAGAGCTATAGATGATCATCAGAGCTGCCTGCAGAAATCTGTGAAAAATGTAGTGCTTTTGGGAATGAAATAAATCCCTCTTCTTCCCAAAACCAGATAAAAGGTCAGTAGCTGCAATTCCTAAATTTCTGATAGGAGGCAGAAATGAGAAAAAATAGATCTATCTAGGAAGGTATTTTTTGGTCTGTCTCCAAGGAAGTCCTGACTTCATGGGTTGGCTGCTTCCCCAGTGGGCGAGTCCCCAGGGATAGAGGAGTGTAGGGGAGGGACAATCTGGCTGCAGCCCTGACAGCAGTGGACAGTTTCCCTGGGAGCTGGGCTGCCACCCAGCCCAGGAAGATGGGTAGGTGAGCTGTCAGGACACTGACAGAGAGCAGCTGAAATAACTGTGCTCCCATGGCTTCTGTTTTGACAAACTGGTATTCACTGGTACAAGTACAGTCAGTGAGGAAATACCAGCTCAGTTTATGCTGTGGCAGTAGAAGAAGACCAGCTCCGTGCCAGAGGAGCTGAACTGTTGCAGGACCCCTGTTTTCCTAGCAGAGGAGGAATTTTCTGGGATTGCACAGGAAAAATATTATTAACTGGCTTACACACACCCCTATGTACTTGTAACCAGAAAAAACAGTCTCAGTGAAAGCAGAATTGCTCTGCTACACATTGCTACACATTTACACATAGTAAACCACACCTATAGATGCACATGTATATAAGTTTAAGCTATACATATTCAATAGCCTCTTAAGATCCTCAGTTATGAATAAAGACTTCAGGAATTAACCTGCTAAAAAAAGACCCCAACAATCCAACACCACACAATGAGTGATGTTCCCTTGGATTAGCAATCTGTTCTGGGAGAAAGTGATTTTCATTGGCAAAGAATCTTTCTTTTTGACCTGTTAGTCTCTCTCTAATAAATCTATAACCCACTCACACAGTGTGGTGAAGAGCAAGGTTTTGAAAGAAGTGCTTCAGGAAAACAAAGGGATGTGGAGATGAATGCTCTATTCAAAGATGGAGAGCAGTCTTCAGCAGTTATTATAAAACCAAAACAGAAGGGGGAGTGGAGGAGAGGAGGGAAAAAAAAAAACCATAGCCAAAATTCCCCTGCACTTCTGTTGAAGGCTGTGTGACTTTTAATTTTTCTTTAGATCACATGATGCAGATATTGATCCTTCCCCAAATCACACTCTTAATTGCAGCTCATCGACAAATGAATATTTTAATGCATACATTTCCTGCTAATTATCACCTGGACCAGTTCTTAATTAGATTTCAACACTCATTTAATTAACCCTGATCCAAGAGACTGTTTGGTAACTTGCATCTAATGATTTAAATCTATTTGCAGCTGTATTGGAGGGAGGCACTGGTCCACAGCAGATTGGGCTGTTCAGAGCTGCTGTTGTGATTTGCAGAGCAGACCCTGCATAGGCACAATGCAGGATGGAGGATTTTGAAACTAAGTAAGGTGAAAGTGTATTCATCTCTGCAGAAGGGGTTTTGAAGGTGTGATCTGCTCTTGTTAGCATGGCAGGGAAGTGTAAATAAGTTGGTGTCTTCTCCTTTTCTTTCTATCTCTATTTGCTCTGGAAGTCTAAGGGGCAGAGAACTGCCTCAGGCATTTGCTGATGCCTCACACTGTTGAAAACCAAGCTATTATTGTAGATGGCATCATGAAAACATGGGTAACTTCCACATGAAGTGCTTGCCCCTGGAGTGTTCTTCCCTTCTGATGTGAGTCGTAGTGACTGCACAGCAGCTGTTTGACCCAATGGGATCTCATCTTGCCTCCCGAGAGATGTTTTTCTGGGTTGCCTGTCGCAGCAGGACTTCAGGCCTCTTTGAACATTGCTATCATATACACAGGGCAGAAAGGCCATTGGCAAATAGATGCAAGCTACACCACACACTACAAAGAAAGAAGAGAAAAAGAAGAGGTTTTTCTAAGGGGGCTCTGCAATGAGATGTGCATGTAAGCGGTTAAAGATGTGTAGCCAGTAGAGATGCTGCATTGCTCTTGAATATGAAGACTGACCTTGGGATTGATGCTTTCAGTATGTGGTTCCTCATGTGCAGCTCTTTCATGTGGCCCAAAGGAAATCAGGCAGTAAACTGTATCAGATCAGCCAGTGCGGGGCTTTTAACAGTGGAGCCAAATATTGCTGTTCATATACAGCAGAGTAAGGCTACTTTCTACTCCAGTGACTTCTACTAATCTGCTGGATAACAATAGAAATGCCCCAGAATGGGCCAGATTTTCCATAGGGTAAAAATGCCTCAGCCCTTCATCTGGACTATTTATTGCTTCCGCGAGGAATTAAACCATGGTGTAAATCAGCTGTTGTCTGCTGACAAAGGCAATAGGTCCTGTCTGTTCTGTCATTTACTAGCAATACATAATCTCCTTGCTCCCTCTCACTCTTGCACCGGACCTCATATTTTGCCAAACCCCATGCGAGTTACACTGGGTAAGTCAATAACATTTGAAATGTACTTCTGCATTTTTCGGGCGAAAGGACCTGTTCATTTCTCTACCCTGCAGACCAACAGTCAGAAGATACTATCATGAAAGTGAGCATTCCTGCTGGTGCCTCTGCAATAGGCTGCTTGCAATTGGAATTTATCTCTTTTCCCATCAAATCAACCTCCTTTTTCAAGTGCTTTGATATCTACTGATGAAAAGAATGATAAGGGCTAAGTATTATTATGCTTCTCCTATTCTCTCCTAGGCCAGCAAGTCTGCTTAACATGACTATCTTTCTTCCCATCCCCCTTGCATGCAGGGTAATGAATTGCTCCCCTTAGTCAGCAGAGTCAGGTACTCTCTCGGTTGGTGGGGCAAGGGAAAAGATGGAGGAAAAATCACTCTGCGCCACACTCACTTTGTAATCCCTAATCAGAGTCCTCTGTGAGAAAAACTAATTTCCCAGCCTGTCTTGACGTGTGAAATAAAGTCATTCTTGAAAACAGGAGCTTGACAGGTCACTTGTGAAATTTCATATTCAGCTAAAAATAAAATATCCATCCATTGATATTTCATTTAAAGGCAAAGGAAAACAAATCTATTGCCTGGTTGTTGGAACTTTTTCCCATTAGATATGGTTTTCCAAATGGAGTGTATACAGAAATTAAGTAAAAGCGTTTCAGGAGTCCAAACATTACTGCCCAGCAGCAGGGAAAGATCACAGAGTCACAGAATCAACTAGGATGAAAAAGACATTTGAGACAATTGAGTCCAACCTGTGACCTAACACCACTGTGTCCACCAGACCATGGCACTGAGTCCGTGGCCACATCCAGTCTTTTCTTAAACACCTCCCCAGAAACTGTGACTCTATCACCTCACTGGGCAGCCCATTCCAGTGCCCAATCAACCTTTCTGTGAAGAAATTCCTCCTAATGTCCAACCTAAATCTTGCCCGGAGCAGCTTAACACTGTGTCCACTTCTACTGTTTCCTGGGAGAAGAGCCTAACCCCCAGCTGGCTACACCCTGCAGTTGTAGAGAGCGATAAGGTCACGCCGAGCCTCCACTTCTCCAGGCTAAACAACCCTAGACATTCTCCTAGACATCTTCCTCAGACATTCCTCGTAGGACTTATGCTACCCTTCACCACCTTTTCTGGATGCACCCTTTCTGGATGCATTCCAGCATCTCAACATCCTTCCTAAATTGGGGTTTCCAGAACTGGACGCACTGTTTAGGGTGGGGCCTCACCAGTGCAGAGTGCAGAGGAAGAATGACCTTCCTGGTCCTGCAGGCCACACTATTCCTGATAACAGGCCAGTTGCCATTGGCGTTCTTGGCCAGCTGGGCACACTGCTGGCTCGTGTTCAGCTGTCAACCAGCACCCCCACATCCCTTTCTGCCTGGCCACTGTCCAGCCACTCTGTCCCCAGCCTGTAGCGCTGCAAGGGGGTGTTGTGGCCAAAGTGCAGGACCCAGGACCCAGGACCCAGGACCCTATCCACTGTAGGATTCAGCTCATCTATCCAGCCTGTCAAGATTCCTCTGCAGAGCACTCCTACCCTTTGACACTCCCTCACAACTTGGTGTCACCTGCAAATTTGCTGATGGTGGACTCAACCCCCTCATCCAGATCATCAATAAAACAGGACTAGGTCCAATGCTGATCCCTGGAGGACACCACTAGTGACCTGCTGCCAACTGGTTGCAGCACCATTCACCACCAAACTCTGGGCCTGGCCATCCAGCCAGTTCCTAAGCCAGCTCCTGTCCAAGCTGTGGGCTGACAGCTTCTCCAGGAGTGAGCTGTGGGAGATGGTGTCAAAGGCCTTGCTGAAGTTCAGGCAGACACATCTACAGCCTTCTCCACATCCACCAGATGGGTCATCTGGTCATCAAAGGAGATCAGCTTGGTCAGGAAGGACCTGCCCCTCCTAAATCCATGCTGGCTGGGTCTAATCCTTTGGCTGACCTATGGGTGCTGTGTGATGGCACTCAAGGTGATCTGTTCCATAACCTTGCTGAGTACCAAGGTCAGGCTGACAGGCCTGTATTTCTCTAGACCCTTCTTCCAGCCCTTCTGATGTCACCTTGGCACCTCCAGACATCTGGGATCCCTCCCAGTGAGCCAGGACTGATGATCAGTGATGGAGAGCGGCTTGGTGAGCTCTTCCGTCAGCTCCCTCATCACCAGATGATCCCATCTGGTTCCATAGATGGCTTAGCAATCTCTTACTGCTTCTGCTTGGTTTACAGGGTGGTGGTTCTGCTTCCCATCCCTGTCTACTAGCTCAGGTGTCCAATTGCTTCTGCCTAGATTGCATCTCCCTAGAACAATATTCTTAGGAATAGTTCCGTGAAGGTTTGGCCTTGCAGAATATATGCCTGAATTTCCTTTTCCTGCCACCCTTTAAATCTACTCCGACTCAGTAGGTTACTAATCTCCACAGATTTTTAGACACCTTTTTCCTTCAAAACTGATGAATCTGGACCTAAGTTGCCAAAAAGTCATTACATTGTGTTTCACATTAAGCTTAGTGAATCTCTTGCGGGAGGCAAACACACATTTAAGTACTTTAACACAAGGGTGTCTCATGTAGGTGGACCTTTACATCTTTACAAACTCAAATGGAGCCAGGTAAAAGTTCTAGGCCAAAAATATTTTTAAAAAATTGTTATGTTAAAGTTCCAGTGACTAAAGCTCTTGAGTATAAGAGATCTGAATATGCAGATACTATAAAATACCTTCCAAAATGTCAGCCATGAGCACAGAAATGCTTAAATGAGTAGGTGCTTCTGGATCCTCCTTTTTTGGGCAATGACTGTATTCCTAAGCGTCACCACACAAATGGGTTTGCTTGTGGTGGAAATTTTGCCTTAGCACTCCCTTTGTGACTACAAAGGAGAGCTGGGAGGATGCTGACCTTCAGCAAGACAGTTAGGATAATATTTCCATGCAAGGATCCTTGATGTTAAGGCCCAAAAGACAAAGGAAGATTTCTTTGCTTTGGGCTCTGTCACCTCAGGCCGTTTGGCTTGATGTCCCCTAAGTTTGAAAACAAATTTGGTATGTTTTTTGGAAATGCCTATGCAGCTCTATTGAAAAGTGGACTACTGAATTAGACAGTGGGTTTTGACCCCAACGTGGGATTTCAGGCAAGCAAAAAAAACCAATAAAACAACCCAAAAACTACTGTCCAATTAAACTGTAGAGCAGTGGGAATTTCAGCTAGGCAGAAACGTAATTACCCAAGGTGACTAAAAGGCCAGGACTAACATCCCTCCCATCTTGTGAAATATGTTATTTTTCTGCACTCAGGGCTTCAATTTCATGTCTCATCTGAAAGATGAGTAGGACAGCAGTCACTAGGAGCTATTTCCACTGTAGAGTCCTGGGAGCTGGTTTAGACACTCTTGAGAGTGACAGAGATGGAGAGGGGAAAGGAGGCATTCATCCAGGACTGTAGTGATGGACCCTTTGATAATGGTGCTCCCTCAGTAGAGAAGATTCCTCATGCAATGTCTAAGCAGAGAGAGTTGCTGCAGGTACTTCCCTTCACAGATCTCCGGAGCTGTTAATTTATTTGGAGTGGAAGCTTGATTTAGGTTTTATTTGCCCATACACTACTTACCAGGTGTCTCTCAGAGCTTAAGTTATTGCTTTCCACAGGGCAACAGAATCATTGAGTCCTGGTGTCACTGTACCCAATTCTAATTAGGAAGAACTCAATATATAACCCAGGTGTTAGTATGCCTCTCAAATCAAAGCCAGATATCTGAAAAACGTAAACTTAAAAGCAGAGTTCTTCAAGCACTTCTGCATTTTTCAGCTCAATCTATGAATGATAAAAGTCCTCACAAAATCATTCACCTTCCTTAATGCATTATGAAGTGGGAGGTATTGTTACACCAACAGACTAAAAATTCTTTCCTGATCTTTAGGACTGTGAAAACAGTAAATAATTAAATTTTTTGTCTATTTGAAGAAAATAAAATCCAGAATCCAAAAGAAAATGTTGTATATTACACTTTTCCAATAAGAGCAACACGGTTTGAAAGATTGGGTATGTTTAGTTCCATGTTAACTAAAAATATACTTCCCCATAAAATATCCTTACACCAAAAAACAAACAAACAAACAAACAAACCAAAACAAAACAGCTTAATATTTTTTATAAGTGATTATTACTATTAAGAACATATTTGCTAGCTGCGGTATAGAGCCCTATGAATGACCTTTCCTTTCATTCAAACAAGCAAGGATGAAAATAAGAGAAGTGGAAATATTCCACAGTCATAAAGTGAATTGACTATTGTGGAAGCAAAGTAGCATCTCAACCAGGTATGGAGATCCTGATGATTCAGAATTCTGCTCACAAGAGCTCCACACCTCTTTGGCAGCTCAGGATGAGGACATGAACAGCCTGTGATGACTTGGGGGAAAAAGAAGAGGTGTTGAGGAAGGGCTGGCAAGCTGGGAAGATACATTTCAGCTGCTTACGTAACATAAAAAAATATTTCCATGTGTGCTGGTTTGAGATTGGTTGACATTTTGGTGGGCAGGAAAATAGCCACCCCTGGAAGTGAGGTGTGCCTGTGGATTTCCCACGGGTCCAGTGCAAACCAATTGTGGGCCAAATTTAAAGACAGACAGGGAAATGAGCCAATCAAAAGTGAAATTCGTCTCAGTAGGATATACATTTGCACAGGACTGCCAGGGAATCGCTCTCTTTTGTTTCCGGCCTTGAACAGGTACAGACACGGAGGCATGCGGGAGGGGAAAGGCTGGGCCGGGCCGTGCTGGGAGCCCCTCCTGAGGGAGCTGTCCTGGCAGGGAGTGGGGAGGATGGAAAGGAAGAGCGATGCCCGGCCCGGTTTCCCCACGCCACATCCTGTGGGGGAGGGGTTGGGTCGTATTGGGCCCGGTTGGAAGAGAGCCCCTCCCAAGGGAACTGTCCC
>VXBU01003118.1:424860-439882 GCA_013400315.1 Bombycilla garrulus | reverse complement strand
AGGAACTTTCATAAAAGAAAGTTGCCTTTTGAAACTATTAGGCAACATATGTTGTGTGAACAGGAAGTCACAGTAGAGCAATAATCCTGACAGCTGTGGAGAAACAGGAGTCTGCCACAGGAACGAACGGCTCGAGACCTGACAAGAATGATGATGGATGCCCTGCTGGTGGTACACGAGGACAAACCAAGAGATGCTGAAATTGGCTGAGCCACAGGAACAACACTGAGTTGGCATCGCAACTGAACAAACGAGGCCAGTCCTAGTGGCAAGAAGAGTGGAAGGGGGCTAAAGGAAGATGGCAGAAATGCCCCCCTCGTTCCCAAGCACGATGGCCTGCGTCGGCATCTCACCACGAGGTGGCTGCATTTCCCTGTGAACGTCCGAGTCAGTCCTGAACAGCGCTGCACACCTCGAAGTACCATAAAAACAGGAATGGGCACAGAGATCCTGGCAGGGTTTGGCCTATCTCATTCGAAGAACCCTAGAAATTTTAAGCTACTGTGGGAAAAACCTGTTGTGCTCCAGGTCTTCATTGAGTGTTGCTCACTCTGCAGGTCCTCACCATACAAAGATGTGGTTGCAGTGTTGAGCCTGCCTGTAGCTCATGGCAGACACAAGGCAATGCCATGTAACTTAGCTTATAATGAAAAGGAGGAAATTAATTTCCTCGTTGCTTTTACTCTGAACTATGAGTATGTACTGTGTGGTTCAGCCAATTAAAGGAAACTTTTGAAGCCATGGATACTTGATTCTGAGTCTGGGATGGGCATCTTGTAAAGGATAAATTGTATTGCTTTTTCAGATGCCCAGGTCTGCTTATTCAAGAATATCTCTATAACAGGTGTTTGAGTCAGACAAGTCAAGAGGACAAAGGGTCCCATAAAATTGACCTGTGAAGTGGCCAAATTCTCAGGTGTTTTGTATATCCTAAGCTCAGGTATACCACCAGGATGGAGTCATAAGTTGTTTCCAGGTGGTTGTGAGATCAGTACGTTTTTGTCATCCAAAGTATTATGAAAGTAGGAAGGAAATGGGCTGAGGGGGAATAATGATATTTTGGGTATACTAGATCCAGATAAAAACCTTAACTCTCCTTGTTTTTTTTTCTGTTTTCTCATGTCTTCCTCTTGCCTTTGTCACAGGAATTTGCAGGGCTTTTGGGATGAGGACTGACTTTTTACTAAACTTTTTTATGGTACCCCACCCTACTGAATTGCAATTCCTTATATCATCTTATAAACACTATCACATTGGGTCAAAGTTTGAAAGAAAGTCACTAAAAGTACCTCTTTGACCTGTCTCAGAAAAAATGTCCATACTATATCTGTATGGGATGTCAGCATCAAGCCCAGCATCTGGTTTTGTTAGAAGGAGCTTTTTAAGAGGAGACTCTTAAAAGTATTTTAGCACTTAAAAAAATGGAGACCACATCTTTGAGGAGACATTTTTGGTACCATCACTGGTAAACATGTACCATTTATAAACTGATTTGTCTAAGATGGGATTCCAAGAAATGAGATCTTGATGGTTCCCTAGTTTTAGAAACCTTTTTGCTTGTAAAGAATTTTCCATTTTAATCCATGCAAAGATCTGGAGAAAATCTGTCGGGCCCACTTTAAACTTATTTGGATAAATTCATGAATTTACATTAGAGTGTCTTACTGAAAGGGAGATTTTACACTCTCAAATATTTTTAATTGAGCTTTCTTGTATCCTTTCCAAGTTGTCAGCATGCTTCTTAGCCTTCCATGATTTACACTGTGAATAATTAGTAATAAAAATAATACAGTATTATAATAAACCAAAACAAGCTATACCAGATTTTCTTCTCCTACTGACAGTGGAATGCCTTACATTCTTCTCTGTCTCATGATGGTGTACAAACATCTATTTGCATAGAAAATACAACCCCATTTTTATTTTATTGAACAATCTGTCTTGAAACCCCATATAACTAGAAATCTGTGCAAGTGGACTGATCCCTCAGATGTTTCCTGGAAGATCCAGTAATTGGTCTGACAGACTTTCAAAGGGCAGGTGTAGGGGGACCAGACTTATGCCTAGGTTGGTACTTTTGAGGTAACAGTGAAAGGCGCCCATCACTGTTGTGATTTGCCTGTAGCCCCTTCTACCATGATGTGAATGTTCTTCTCTCTGCCGGGTGCTGGCAAACAGTTCTTTATCCTTTGCCTACAGACAGGTACTCTCTGAGGAGGGAAAATGAAGAAACCCTTAGACACCAGTTTCTACTTGAATCATCCCTCTGAAGCTTGAAAGGTTGCACTCATGGTGAGTCTGACCCAAAGTTTTTGGCCTGTGTGACCCGTGTGTCTTTTTTTCAGGTCATCAAAACTGCTGGATTACAGAACACAGCACACACTGGGCTTCTGGGCCTGTCAGGAATGACAGTGTCATCCCAGCCTTTCCTCTGATGAGTTAAGCACACCCAAGGCCCTGGACCTTCCTGGATGGTGAGTTGCAGAGCACAGATAAATAATTTCTCCTCCTCAACCAGCCCACAGGGCAGCCGGGGCTGGCCCAGTTCTCACTTCCCTGTGTTACAGAGCTACTCACCGGCATTGTCTGGCTGCCATGCAAGGCGTTGATGGCAGCTTGGGCCTCTGCATGTGAAGAGTACTTCACAAATGCACACCCTGGAAGAGGAAAAAGAAGAGTGTAAGACAGTTTGCATGGATACCATGAAATTCCATCTAGCTAAGTATCCTGTCCTCAGAACGGACCAACAATATGGTTGTGAAGAAAGTATAACAAAAAAATGTGTCCTAGTCCTTTTTCAGAGTATAGACATCAGCAGCCTGAGGACCTCTTAAGGCTAAGCTGCTTCCAGAATTCTCACATTGCTTGTAGTAAGTACTGACAGAGAAAATCTTAGCAAGTACATCTTAAATCTAGTCATGTTTTGACCTCCACAGCTTTCCATGGCAAAATCTTGCACAGTTTTATAATTTACTGGGTGAAAAAGCTGTTTATTTTATTTGTATTAGGCTATTTTATTTGTATTTGTATTAGGCTCAATGCTGTGTTCCTCCCTCTGTAGTTGTGAGAAACAACATGGAGACATGTGCAAGTTATTGGAAAGCTGCACGTACTTCATACAAGCAACCACAGGACAAATGTACAGAAGGCATTCAAGTTACTCCAAACGCACAAGGTACCTCATCATATCACTGCTTGGTAGAGCTCTGTGACAGACTGCCCAGAGCTTGTCTTGGCTCCAAGCCACTTAGGTCTGGCAAAGTATGAGACACCTTCTGGTGAAGTAGCAGGGGTGGGAGAGGTACCCATGTGTTGATTTCCATCCTGCCACTACTAAAACTTGAATCTGAGTTTTTCATAGCTTCAAAGTCAGTGCCTGTGTAGGTGTTCTCTTCTGGACATTAGAGAAATGTGGGCAGTGTTTCTCTGGCCTGTATTGCTGTGTGGGGAATCTCACACAGAACTCTTATGTAAGGTTTTAGGGCAGAAAGGTGCATTTATGGATACATGCTGGAGTGTGAAAATGATCAACACTTCAAAGGGTTACATGCACTTCTAGGGTGGGGGAAAGTATTGCCAACACTCCCAGCTACAAGCAAACTGACTCAGAGATAGGAAGGGTAATTTCCATATGCTAAAGCGGTTTTTGGAACAGATTGGGAGAGATCTGAGAAGTTTTGGCTTCCATCCCCTTCTATTACTACCAACGACTTTTGAGCTTTTAATCAATTTGCAAAACCCTCTCAGTTTCCCTGAAGGAGTGCAGATTGCAGGGCATGGGATGCCAGTCCTGACAGTGGGACAGCTCTCCTTCAGCCCCTCTGCAACATCTTTAGAAGGTCTTCACACCCTTTTGGATCCCTACTGTGCAGGGTGAAAAATAAAGCACTACAACTTGCAAAGTAGAATAATGAACCGCAAAGGTCCCTAAAATCATCACTGCAGGCTGATAGAAGTGAGATTGAAGAAAGTAGTGATAGCCCCTTCTAAAAATAATATGCACATATAAAATATCCTACAGTTCACTTTGAGGGCTGTTCACTTTACGTCATCCTCTCAGCACTGTGCTCAGGCTGCGTTTCAGGAAAGGCCCAATGATTATTGCTAATAGTTGGATCTAATTTTTAAGGAGCTGAGAGGAGACAATCATGAGAAAATGAGATAGATAAACTTCAGCTGGAAACAATAGGGATCAATTATGACATAATCCCAGCCCAGCATTCCCGGGCTCCTGAGATACTGCGTCTTCCTCTTCATTAATCAGAGATAATCCAGAATTAGGGTGTTTAATTATTTGCAGAGATTCTTTTGTACTTTCTGCCTCTAAAAAGAAGATGCTGATTAGCAAATATACAAAAGCTTTCCAGTTCCAGTCACCAGTTTCATTTAGAGCAGGATTTTTGGCTGTGGTGCTGCTGTCATGTTGAAGGTTTCACTCTTGTCAGGTGAAATTCACCCCTGTGCTGAGGGTCCTGATGGATCAGTGGAGCTGGATAAAGGTGGCAATAAAGGGAGTAGAAGGCATTTATCTTATTAAATGCCCAGGATGCTAATGGGATCCCTCCTACTGCCTTCTATTAACTGCTTCCAGTAGGTTTTGAGGTAGCAGGATGAGTGAAAACTCAGATTTTACTGATGTAAATGTCAAGGCAATAGCAGAGATCCCAATATTTTGTCCTTTTTGTTTGTGCATTCAATTGGATGTCTTCTGTACACAACACCAAAAATGCACATAAACTTCCTTCCCATTGTCACCAGAACTGCCTCCATGAGCTGGTGAGCTGACGACATCAGTCATGTCACTCTTCTCAGAACAATGGTGTCCTTTTGACAGGAGCACCTCTGCAGTGTGAAGGGATTTTGACACACACAGAGATATAACCTCTGCTGAACAGGGTGATACATGTGCTTCAGTTTTTCTTGTTCCTTTGCTTCCAGACTAGAGCTAGAAGGGCTGCCCTGACTGTTTTGTCAGCTTGGAGGAGACTGCAGAATCAGGCCCTAGGATTGTAATTGCAGAGGGTGGTAAGGCTCTTCTTGTGGAGGGTGCTGTTGGAAGTTCTTACTTTCTGAGTTATTGAGGCGGACTGCTAAATGGGAAAAAAATAAAAAGGGAAAAAGAATGGCTGCAGCATTGGAGACTCAATGGGTCCTTCTGGATCCACTTCAGGTCCCTCACCTGAGAACTCCTACACTCCTGCTTGAACCCTGGTGAGCTTTACCTGGAGTGGTGCAGAATCACTCTATTCCCTCCCAGGAAAGGCAGGTGCTGCATTCCCCTTCAGGTTGAGGAATTCCTCAGTCCCAGCTCTTCTGCCAGGTGGTTACCTGCTCCAGCTACCGTTCCTAGCAGTGTGACTCATGCAGGAGGTATTTCTGCAGACTCCCAAGGCCATGCCCCACGGCTCAGGAAAGCACCCATGGCTTCAGGAAAGGGTTAGGGAGCTTTTTGGCTATGCCTGGACTGTGATGAGATTAAACTGGGGAGCTGCAACCCAGTTTTGAGAGCAGTGCTTGCACTGAGCTGCCTGAAGGGTGTAGAGGCTCACCACAGGGATACCTGATGGGCTGGGTAGGATTTAAGCGCATGGGATCCGACTGCTATCTGGAATTTAGACAATCTGCTTAAATCTCAACTTAGGTAGAATTTAAGCCTTATGGGTTTTACCCAAAATAAGTATCTCACAAGCAATGTGTGTCACATATTGGTTTCTAGCAGATGGAAAACATTACAGACTGGGAATAACTTTGTGGGAGTTGTGGCTTGCCTGACTGTCTCCTAAGATAAGGGCACTAGCCTTAAGTTTTCCATGGGATTGACTGCTCTGTGTTCATGTGTGCATGCACGAAACTGTGTGTGTGTAAATTAGGAGCTTCACATTCTCAGTAAATAGCACCAGCAAATGGAAGCTGGTAATATTAACTCTGTCAAGGCTCAGTATTGATCCTGAGCAGCTCAGTGAAACGTCAGCCTGAGACTGCAGCCTGCTAGCACTAATAATTAAACTGGTTAGCAATATGGAGCTGCCACTCAGATTCTGTCTTATAATGAAATTGTTTTAGAAGGAAGAAAAAAAAAGATAGAGCAAATATAAAGACAAGTGTGTGGGTTGGATCTCCTCTGGAATTTGTTTCTTACAGAACTCAGACTTTATTGCCTTTATTATTACTCTGTTTAACTCTTTCGTCATTAAATTTCATTCCAGATGGAAGCAGACAGACTTTTTTCTTTTTGCTTTTCCCCAATATACTGATTTCTTCAGTGAATGATTTGGCTAACTATCTGCTGTTATGATAGTTGGAGCTTCTCTAGGACACCCTAGCCTCCTACTTCCCAGTGGGCCAGCCCCTGTCTTTGGGTGTTGTGGATATAAAGCAACCACAAAACTGAAAAAAAGGTGCTCACAGCTTATTTCCAGCCATTTATATCAGGAAGGCTGAGCTGTGCTGATGTGTATTGAACAGCTATGGAGCTGGTGTAAAGCATTTTTTTTGGGCCACCGGTGATTTTATGGAATAACAATATCTTTTGCCAGTGCATTACTGTGATTTGGATTTTTTTTCCTTCCCTATTGCAAAAATGTGCTGGTTGATGTTGTCACTTGTCAAAATATCGAGTGAGATAAGAATTGTGTCAACAGGACTGGTCTCTTCTCTGGTGTTGCACATGCCAACACAGTTTATGCTATATTATATGCAGATCAATATTTAATGGACATGTTATACTGCCAGGAGGAGAGGGTTTCCTATTCAGATTGAGGTTACTTTGTCTAGAGACTTATGGGGGAAAAATATGACCTTCCTGCACAAGAGAGATGCCTCATTCTCACGCCTGGGCTGTAGCAGGTCTTTTGTGCCATCCAGTTTAAAAGCAAAGTGGCATAAGGAGGAAAGGCACCGAGTTTTGCAATGAGGTATTTGCGTGTTTCAAACAGTAAAAGTGCAATGAGTGTAATTTTTAAACTGGCACCTGTACCCTTGCAGCTGCAATCACTTTCTGGTATGAGTCCATGCAAAGGCAAGATGAAGAAGGGAAAGACCTGGGGCTGATGGATGAGCGATAAACAGAGGCGATGATGGAGCCAGTGAGTCAAGATGTAAAGTACCAATACCGGCTTTTTTAAAGAAAGATTCATCCTGTTCAGTGGGGTGGGGGGAGCAGGCCCTGTGTGCATGTGGTGAGCCAAAGACCATTGGAGATGTGTGTTTTACAACGCGATCAGCTTTTCTCTCTCATGTCCAAACAGAGAATGACCAGCAGAGTAAAATGTGACCCCTCCTAAAGTAAGAGGTGCTGTTCTGGGGGCTGCATCATGCTTTTGTCACACCACAAAGTGATAAACACACAAAGACCAGGGTCTAGCTCAACACAAGCCATCCCTTACCTTTGCTGTTGCCATCGGGTCCCCGAAGGATTGTGCACTCCTCGATGTTGCCAAATGCCTCAAATAGCCTGCGCACGTCGTCTTCCGACTGCTGCTTATTGAGCATGCCCACAAAGAGTTTTCTGTCTTCTGGAACAAAATAAAGAGATGCTTACCATATTTCAGGAGGGATGTGAAAGCCAAGACGGCTCAGTATCACATGCAACACAAATGGTGACTTCACCAAGGTGACACATCTCAGAAGCTGCTAGTCTTTTCAGGTGGCTGGCTTGAAAAACCTTAACAGCTTCTGATTTTGCATGAGTACTTGGAAATAATCCAGCAAATTTTGGAAAAACCAAACCACCAAACAACAAACAAAAACGGTTTGGTTATATACAAAATCTTTGCCTCTTAAATTCTAGGCACCAAAGTCTTCCAAATCAGCTTCTTCTGATCTGTTTTTTTGCAGTCAGTTTTCAGTAACTGAAATGACAACATTGCTCAGACTGCAATCCAAGAGAAATGTGATAAATATAGTTTATTGGAACCAAGTCCAAATGAAAAATAACATAAGTTAGTAGCCCTCGCAATACTAAATAAGTTGCAGGAAAAAAATGTTTAACATAAGCTTTTTAAAATCAGGATATAACGGAAGTCACAGCCTGTAAATTGGAGATTTGTCATTCATGCCCACTCAGAGACATGTATCTACAAGTTTGGATGAGATTTTTAATATATTTATAAAGTTCATTTGAAATAAGCTCAAAGTTTTTGAAACTTAAATTGTTTTTAGAAACATAAAGTTAACTTTTATGACTGCTAATATCTGACATAGCTCAGACAGGTGGTATTTCATGCCAAAAGCAGGATATGTTCTACTAGTGGATAATTGTATTTTGAACAAGGTGCTCAATGTGACCCAGCACTGTGCACTGACAGCCCAGAGAGCCACACGTGTCCTGGGCTGCATCCAGAGCCTGTGGGCAGCAGGGGAGGGAGGGGATTCTGCCCCTCTGCTCTGCTCTGCTGAGACCCACCTGGAGCACTGCAGCCAGAGCTGGGGTCCCTGCACAGGAGGGACAGGGACCTGCTGGAGTGAGTCCAGAGCAGGAACTGGCATTAGATGATCTTCAGGGTCCCTTCCAACCCAAGCTATTCTATGATTTATACTTGGATTGAAACAAAATTTGGGGATCTTCATGAGACACCTCCAGAAAGTATTGGTGAAAACAAATGATTGCCAGAAGGATCTCAGGGCGGGCTGAATAATGCCTCTCGATCAGGTTTCTGTTCAAAGACTACCGCCATTACACCCAGAAAAAAAGGAAATTTACATAGTTTACATCGTGTATGTAAACAGGCCATTTGCACATGATTCATAAATGTCTTATTTATGATTCATTAAACACTATGTAAATGTGTGAACCAAGAGGGTTTTTTCAGAGCACGTTACAGAACAGATGTAACTAATTTGAATAAATATATGTAAGTATCTAAATAATTTTTTTTTAATTTAATTTATTTTTTAGTGTACAGGTTAACCTAAAGCTGAACAAAATACTGGTTTGCAATAACCCTTTTCTTGCTGACTAATTGGGCAATTCATGTCACTTTTGTTCACTGAGAAATCACTGGTGTAGGCAATCTGTTCTGCTTCAACCAGTGTTTGATCAAAATTCCCCTCTCCAAGATGCACCTGCACATTGGCAAATTACTTTACAGCCTTGGATGTGAATAATTTTTCATGCAGTGGCTATTGAATGAGGATATTAGGAGCTTTCAACCCTGCAGTTGAGTTATCCACAACAACAAAAAGAGTACTGCCCACAGAAAAGCAGGAATTATGTTGCCTTCAGCTAGGCTGTTGAACTGGTAGGAAAAATAGGTTTAGGGAGATACAGGTACACTTCTGATAGGTGAGAAAACCGGAAATAGCCTTCTGATAGACTTGTTAAAGCAAGAAATATTTCTGCTTTATGTTGGAATTCATTATGCAGTGAGGCATTTTGAGGTCTTTGCTGGCGACAAAAAGTTCTGATTGTAGTGGCACATAAAGCCCCACCTAACAAGGTACAAGCCTTAGAGGAGCAGCTACTGAAGTTCACAGTGTGCTCTGGGAAGTATCTTTCAGTCCTAGGGCATGACAGAGCCTTAGGAAATGAGTCCAGCCCAAGGTCCAAAGGTTCCCAGATACTGGAAGAAAACCCACATAGCAAATGGGACCAGCTTCCTGCAAGATATTTTAGGAAGGGGGAAGATCATCAGGAAAGAACTAGGAACATGGTTGGCAAAAGGTTTTGCCTGGAAACTTTGTGTCTGTTAAATACTTCCAGCACAACAGAAGAGTGTTATATTGTACTTTATACAGCTTCCCCTGTCTCAAATAAGCTGCATCAGCAAAAGCACTCCTGTATCTGTGTAACTGTTTTCACCAGACTTTTTGCTAATATAAATGTATCATTTAAAGAAAAAAATCACATCCCTCCTTGGTCAGCAAAACTCTCTAGTGTGGAACTGGCCTGAAACTGCCTTGTCGGATCTAGTTTATGCAAAGCTAAACCCAGGTGTTTTAGGAACTGCTCGGATGATTATTTTTGCATCCCCCCACCCTGCATCTTCGCGGTACGCTGGGACTGCACTGGCTGGCAGATGATGTGGTGCTTTGGTGAGCTGCCCGTGAGATGGTCATTGGACCATCAGGAGCAGGCTCTGTCAAAGGGAAGGATCCAGGACCTTCCCCAGGAACTGTGGTCCAGGGAGATGAGGGGGATCCCCATGGCCAGCCACTGCTGGGATGTCACCTCCAACCCCCTCTCCAAAGCAGCATCCTGTCTTCCTCCTGAAAAACAGCACCCTGTGAGCATCATTGCTGTATCTGCCATCTCAGAACTCTACACAATCACACCCTAGACTGATAAAAAAATGAGTTGATTTAACAAGTTGTTTTACTTTCAGTAGCTTCTATAACAAAGTGCTGCATTTGCCTCTCACATCCCAGCTCTTTCAGGGAGCTCAATGCTGTGTTTTAACAACATTCTTCACTTATCCTGAGTAGAAAAAGAGAGGGAAGAGTCCAGCAGAAGGGACCATTCAACCATTCAACATGTTCCAGGCCTTGGCTAATGGGTTTATTCTCTAATGAGCCTCTTACATCCTGGGCATCATCATACAACACTCTTCCCTGCCCCAGGCAAAAAACTGGCAAGCCATGCACCAAGATAACCACTTCTGATTTGTAAATATGTCTAAAAAAGGCCATGAGTTTGCAAAATGAATGAATAGGAGATGGACTAATGTCACGAAGGTGTATCTTGAGCATGTGTGCACACCACTGGTGTTCCTCACGAAATGTTTCCAGTGTCCTCTAGTGAGATTTGAGGGCACTATGGCCTACAAAAATCAGTTTTAGGCTGCATACAAGCCTGGAGCAGTCCTAGATGATGCTGTCCCTAAGCTCTGCCTGACTGTAGGGTCCATCTCTAGCAACAACAGTCCACCCATATCACCATCCTGAGTCCCATGCTTCCTCCTTTTTTAGTGAAACACTGTTCCAACTGCATGTGTCTCAGGATCCACACCTGAATTTCAGAGCACTGGGCAGACCTCAGACCACTATCTCCTCCATTGCCAGGACCAGTGCTCAACACTATTTTAGACTGTGGGACTGTGGGGCAAAAAGCCTTCAGACCAGGCTTCCTAAGACATGGGTCCCAGACCAAAGTGAACACAGTGAACACACAGTCAAGAGCAGAAATATCACTGTCCAAGGCAGAAGAGAAAGATGAGAAGAGGCCAGGCACAAGCCCATGATCTGGGACGTCCCCAGCAGGAGCTGTGGACATGACCTTGTGCTCCAACCTAAACTGGCCTGTGGCCATGGAGAGGCAGTTGTACCTTGCAGTACCACACAGTCTTGCTCAACAGAGATGGGCACTCAGGAGGAGCATCCTCCATCTCCTCCCTAGGAGAGGAATGAAGACAGTGAGCTTACTCAGCGTGTCTAAGAACAGGTGTGATGAAAGAAGCCTATTCCATGTAGCCTCCTCAAGGCCACCCATGGCTGTGCATCAAGTATTGATTCATATCTGAATGTCTTCCCATTGCTTTTGTGAGGAAAAACCTGTCCAAATTTCTATTACATTCTCCCAAGTCACAATTTCAGTTTCTCTCTCATCTGAGGACTCCCTATGTACCTTGCTGCAGCAACAGCCCTAAAACCACCACCACTATGAGCAGAGACACTGCCCTGCAACATTGCAACTGACTATGGTGTCCATGTGAGACTCTTCTCCTCACGTTTTTGTCTTCCCTCATTATTGTACACACCATTATCAGGCTTTTTCTACAAGCTGAGTCCATCGTGCCCACTTTGCCATGGAAATATCCCACCACGGGTGGATATTTTTGTGTGTGGTAGCACCCAGAAGAGCCAAGGAGGTTTTTGCTGGTAACAATACCGAAAATTAAGTTGCTCTTAGGTCTGCCCAAGCTGCCATAAAACAAGTCACAACAGTGGCAGAAGGAAGCACCCCAAGATCCTCACAGGAGGACAGGAAGGGAGAGAAAGACCACTGCAACAGCAAATCAGAGTTCCCAGATATGTCCCTTTGGTGACATTTCCAATACCCCTGTGGAACCACGCTTCCCTCTTCTTGACCACTCTGCCAGGAATAGAGGCTTGTGCCTGTCAGGAAAAACTGGCTGCAAGGCACCGTGGTGAAGAAATGCAACTTGTCAGATAAATATACAGCATCTATAGACCTCCCTGCAGTGTTTATACACAGCCTTGGCACCTTCCCCAGTGCAAATAGGGGTTAAATTATTCCCTGTTCTATTTGTATTTAAATGTTATGTTTCCATGATGAGTGTAAGGCAGAGGTGTCAGATGGGCCCTGCGAAGGAGGCGGCACACGTGAAAGGTGAAATAATAGAGCGCTGCGAACCAAGTGCTGAGAGGAGATGGGAAGGGGGGACATGGGAGTGAGGGGGAGAAGGGGGAGGACGGGCACTAATTAAAGAGACAGAAGGGACAATGAGATGCAGGATGTTTGACCCTCTGTGAAGCAAGAGGACAAGAACAAGAATCACAGCAATTGTGGAGGGACTGGGGGAAAATTAGGGTCACTCACAGGGAGACATGACACAGGATTGTGTTTATCCAGATAGCTCTAGCTAATGTATGTGCGTGCGTGGGGGTACATTTAGATAAGAGTGTATAAATACACTTATGTTCTCGTATGCCTCATGAAAAACAAAGAGGTTGAATCCTTGTATCAGGAAAGCGCAAACCAGCTTTACCTTCTAGAACCTGGCTTCCGAGGCCTTGGAAGTAAAGAGGGACAGATTTACCATCTCTGTGTCCCAGGATAATTTATATAGCTAATAATTAGTTGTCCCTGCTGCTATGCCCCTCCCTCCCAAACATGCTTGCATACACAGAGGGGGAGCAGCTGCAGTACCTTGGTTCTGGCACTGGGGAGGCCTTTAAGCTTATCTCCTTGGCACCACGAGACAGCAAACAAGCAGCCTGGAGAAGTTTTCTATGCTGGTGTGGGTAAGAAGAAAAGCTGGTTCATGGGATCAAGTGGCAAAATTACCAGAGAGGATGCAAGAAGCAGAGTTGATCTTCCTTGCTTGCTCTCCTGGTTCGTCCTTGACAGAGAAGGAAGAGGAGATAGCATTGAGGGTGCTCACCACATGCACAGAATCAGAATGGTTTGGGTTGGGAGGGACCCTTAAGGTCATTTGGTTCAAGCCCCTGGCAGTGAGTAGGGACATCCTCAACTAGAGAAGGTTGCTCAGAGCCGTGTCCAACAGGATCTTGAAAGTTTCCAGGAATAAGAAACCTATAACTCCTCTGGGCAGCCTATGTCAGTGTTTCACCAACTTCTTGGTAAAAAAGTATTCCTTGTTTCTAGAGTGAATCTGCTCTCTTTTGTTTGAAAAGCAGGAGCCCTTATCCTGGTGGTACTGGCTGTATTCAGAAGTGTCTGCACCTCTCATAAGCACCCTAAAGTATTCAAAGGCCCCAGTAAGGTCTGCCTGAAGCCTTTTCTTCTCCAGGCTGAACAATCCCAATTCTCTCAGCCTGTCTTCATAGAAGAGGCGATCCAGCCCCATGATTATCTCTGTGGCCTCCTCTGGATACTCTACAACAGGTTCACACCCTTCTTATGGCAGGGGCCCCAGAGCTGGATGTAGCAAAAGCACAAAAACAGCCTCACAGAAACAGAACAGAGAGGCAGAACCACCTGCCTCAACTTTGTTTTGATACAGTCCAGGACAGGGCTGGTTTATGGGCTGCAAGAGCCCATTGCTGACTCAGGTCCAGCCCTTCATCCACCAGATCTCGCAGCTCCAAACAGTGAGGTTAGGCATATGCCAAAGTCACCATGGTGAAAAAGAGCTATAAACCTGTGTTTCTTTCAGACAGTCATGACCAAGGAATCCTCCATGGGTCAAAGAAGACAGAAGGGATGAACTGCAGATCCCCTGAACATTATGAAAGTTTGGTTAGGGCTCTGAACTCAAATCTGCAAGCTCAAATCTGTCATTCTGTTGAACCAGAGTGCCCCACCACTCCCCTTAACCTGTGCTAATCAGGTGATCAATAGGCTAAAAGCAGGGCATTTCCCAGGGCCTGGGTTTCACACTCCTATTGCCATTTTCACAGCAGTCCTACAGCTACGTGATGATGATTACCACCCTTTCCACAGGGGAAGTGATTATGAATTCTGTTGTAGCTAATTGTAAATTAGCTAATTATCTTCTCCGTGGTACCTTGCTGGAAAACACATGAACCTTGTAAAATAGAGGTGTTTCAAAAATTAGGATGGGGGAAAAATCCAACCAGATTTAAAAGCCCAAACAACAGAAATATATTCCTACCTAACTCCAAACAATAGCAAACAAATCCTCCTTCCACCTGCAGCTCCTACTTGGCCCCTTTTCCCTCCTCCTTCCCATATCAAACAACACCCTCAAGGGGCTAATTCTGCTGCAGGCTTTAAAATGTTTGCTGAGTTCACCTCTTCCTTGCAGCTGGGTGTTGTGGGCCATCCCTAATCACATCTTAGCAGGACTGATTTCTTTGCACTGGTCTCTCCCCCTTCTCCCTCCCTGGTTTGGTTTTACTTAACAGATCCTTTATATCCCATACGTTAGCAGATATGATTGCACAGCTGCTGGTCTCCAACTGCTGGAGACAGAGGCTTTGAGACACCCGGGCTAGAGAGAATAGCAGCTAATCTGAACAGCTGTGTGATGGGGACAAGCGCAAATGAATATAAGCCCAGGTGTGGGAGCATAATTCTCCCATGCAAAGAAGGAAGCTTCATACCACAGGTGTGTTGCTCTCCACTGTTGCACGTCAAAAACTTAGTTTGAAGGATTTCTCCTACTTAATTGCTTGGCTGCACTCTGAGCCTTAACTTGGACATGGATCCTGTAAACAGAGAGGAAAAACAGCTGAACAAGAGACAGAGGGACTGTCTGACTCTGTTTGCTGTCTCTGGCAACAGCCAGTTGTGGATGTCAAGGGAAGAGTAAAGAGTGGGGAATTTTGTTGATCCATCCAAATATTCTCCTAGAATTCAGTGCTCTGCAATTCAGGGAGTTCTGGAGTCTGCAATCTTTTGGTTTTGTTGGTTTTCTTC
>VXBU01003118.1:400961-424846 GCA_013400315.1 Bombycilla garrulus | reverse complement strand
GAGTAGTTTCTGAAGTGTCTTTCTTTGATGTAATTGTTCAGTGGACTTTTGAACCCATATGAGCTCATGAGCATCCTGCACATCCTGCAGTGAGACGTTCTGCAGGTTACACGCACTGAGTTAGGAACTTTCTCCTTCTGCTTATTTTGAACATACCAGAAACTATTTTCAATACATAGAACCTAGGTCTTGTTTTGGGAAAGAGTGGAAGTCATTCCATTCAAGAGCTTGGCTGAAGCTCTCTTCTCTACATTTCAGACTGGTTTTTGGGGCTCCTTAGTCCTGTCTTAAGTCAAGGTTTGGAAATTAGGGAAAGCAAACCCACTTTTCTCTTAGAGTGATTTGTTATTCCTGGTACCAAATAGATGGATGACTCTGTAGTTACTGTTAATAAATGATTATATCTCTGCCAAGGACAGCAGCCTCAGTGGAAATGGGGGCTACATAAATTATCCAGTGAAAAAGGCAGCCTCAGTTTCCCCACCTGCAAAAACACCAATTGGTGTTTGCAGCTGGCAAAACTGGGCATTGGTGAGGTTTGCCATACTTCAGGAACACAGGGAGCCCTGGCAGAAATAATGAAACGTACCTAGCAGGCAGGGAGTCAGATCTGTGGCTGAACCCTACAATGGTTTCTATCAGATTTAAGGGGCTGGAGCTTTCCCAACTCCTTTTCATGCAAGGGTGTGGAGGTAAGTCAAGGCAGGGTTTAGTCCTCAATAAAAACCTAGTTTTGTAAATTACAATGACTGTGAATTTTGGAGTTATCTTACAGGGAGAGATTTTCATGTCCTGCATTAGTGTGACTCCTAAAGACAGTGGCACACTGGTCAAGTTGCTTTTGTCCAACAGAACACAGATACTGGCTGCTCTTGGCCCTGCGAGAAACTGGAAAGAAAATTAACTTGTTGCCAGATTTGAACCCAAGGCCTAAGATTATGTTTTTTCATGAAACATGACTGGGCCTATTCTCTTCTTTCAGTGTCCTAGTGTATATTACAGTCCTGTCTTCCTGAGAAAAGACCTGCTATACGGGGAACTGGAAGAGGTCCTTGATGTCCTGTAAACCACATCCAGGTATTGTCTGTGAAAGCAAGCTTATGAGCAGGATGGAAAACCAGCAGAGCCAGGATGAAAAATGGAAGGAGATGGAGAAGAGTGTTCAGAGCAGGAGGGTGGGTGTAGTTTGGGTTTGGCTAGTCTGTGCTGCTGTAGCAACAACCTCTGTGCACCAGCACTGAAGTGAAACCCAACCACAAGCCGTGAGCCTCATCTGGGCACTTCAGATGAAAGCACACTCAGGATTCCTCTGTGCACATAGGGCACGGACAAAACTTTGGCCACGGGCCAAGCAAACCCTGCCATGAAGACAAAGCCTAAATGATTCTAACAGCAGACTTTTGTACAGCTGCGAATATCATAACCCCAAGACAAATATCTGTAGTTCTGACTTGCTGAACAGCACCGTTGCAACTGTCCATTGCCAAGAGATGCTATTCCCTGTGCAGATCTTAAATGACAGATTTTATGGTATTTGTTATTGAACTGGGAAAACAGCTTGAAAAGATCCATTTTATTTGTAGCCCTTGCTTAGGAAAGCTGTTGGTGAGAAAAGTCTAAAACCCCGTGCCAGGCAAAGCATAAAGCCTCTGCCTCTGAACTGTGCCTCACAGCTCATAATTCTTCTTAGTCGTTATCTGAAACACACAACTGGAATATTTTTGAGAATTGTTCCTGAGGCAATGCTTTTCTAGGAGAAGACTTGTGAGTCAAAATCTGGTTTTTCAAAACTCAACCTATAGCCTAAACACACACTTTCTTTTCACAATCCTGCCTCAACAGAAAACATATCTGAATCCAAATCAACCTTTCAATCATGAAAAAAAAGGTAAAAATCAGACCTCTTTCCCTAGCTATTTGCAGCTTACTCTTACAGTTCCCATTTCCAGGGAACAACCCTGGAAACCTTCTTGGGAGAAAGCACCTAAGGAGACCCAGCACGGAAGAGTGGATGTGTCCACCTGTGCTATGACTAAACTTCACAGGAATCTGCATGTCTGTTTAGGCTCCTTCCTCCTGTGAATATACAAATACTATCTCAGCCCAGTTTGACTATTTTCCAGAAGAAGGGGATGAAGGAGAAGACTGTCTTGTACAATCAAATGACACCTCAAATGAACACTGATTTATGCTTTTTCACTCATTTTTCAGAGGCAGCTCAGATCTGAATGCAATTCCTACTGCTTTTGGTTCCGGGGAGTTTAACAGATCTTAATTCCTATGTGTAATATCCCCTTTTCATTCTGTGGCCACACAAGGCTGAGGCTGAGCCCGAAGGGCCATTTGGTTTTCACACCCATTCAGAGCAAGGCTTAGAAGCGTCTTGACAAACTCCTCAGGGTCAGTGGTGTCAAGACTGGTATGTCAGGAAAATAAGTTTCAGTTCCTAAACTCATCTCACTGGTGACCTGTCGAAGCTTTGAAACCCTTTCCAGAAGCCTAGAAGGCCAAGACATTAATCTGTGGTAGCACTCCAGCCTTGAGCACCGAGGACTATTGAAACAGTGTAGGCATGGGCAGGAAGGGGGGTGGGAAGGACATATTTTCTCTTGCAGGAGCTGGGACGACATTTCAGATCAAATTAAACTTCAGTTTTTAAAGACTTCAGTGGAGGTAATTGAAACACTTCCTCACAATTGCCTGAACCTAAGTGTTATCTCTCTTTTCCTCTGTATATCATCCCTTTTCCCCCAAGCCAGAGACAGCCCCGCACAGCCACAGCCTCCTTAATATTAAAGACGGTGATTAAATGGGATTCGCCAAAAGACAAAGGGCTGAAAACCTGCCAATTGTTAATCCCTCCTTTGCTGTGCTTAAAAATTCCATTTTCTTCATTTGAAGAAAGGAGGGGGGGAAGAAAAGAGAATTATACGTCTATGTCTAATTTAAATTCTGGTGTCGCAGGTCCTGTTCCCTTCTCCCTCTCTTGACGTCTGAATATATTCCTTTATTACCATTATTACAGCTTTCTGATTGCATTAAAATTCATCCACACGCTTCTCTCCACATTCCACTTTTCTTTAGCCAGTTTTTTTGCTAATTCCCTTTTTCTCTCTCCCCTTTTCTCCCCACTTTCAAATTACACAGAATGTCATTAAAGATCTCCACAAAATGCCTCAGCTCCCTTTCTCTATTGCTTTTATAAACTTGCTGGCTTTTTTTCCCTCTCCATCCCCTCTTCTACAAACAAAGAAAATGAAGAAAAGGCAAAAGAAAACAATAATAATAAAGGAATCCAAGCAGCATGTCTCAGAGGTCTCAATAACACCTTTCCTACTTCATACAGCTCTTAGCCTAATGTTCAGTTCAGTTATGAAGCTGTATTTCACACAGAAGTTTTGTGCATTATTTGTTTGATGCTGTACCTGGAATCCTTAGTTAAAATCAAAAGTGCAGTTTGCCAGGCTGTGTTTATGAGCATGTAAAGGGATAGTCTTGCTTGTAACTGTAAGCAGAAAAATAAGAAGATTGGGGAGAAAAATAATTTCACCCTGCTTTATGGAGCAAGAGCTGAAATCCTGTAAGAATTTGCTTATGGATGTGAGCAGTGGAGCTGGGCATGAGGCCAGTTGCAAGTGAACATTATAAGATCTGAACCCCAATAGGACCCACCCAGTTAAACCTTCAGACATCCCACTGACTGCTGGGACACCCCAACAGTGACTATTTTTTCTCCCACAAGGCAGGTCACCTAAAAAAAACAGCATAACTTTTGTTAAACCAGTTCCACTCTCGGAGAAAGTGGAAGTCCCACTTTCAATCTAGGTAGAAGTCCCATTTGGAAGGTTTTATTGGTAAAAAAGAAGGTGAGAACTGGACTCTGCGTCTATATAGAACACACCTGCATATGGGCAGTTGAACAATAAGGTGGAGGCACATGATGTGTTGCCAGTGTGATTAGGCTGGGGTGTCTGATCCTCCCAATCTGTCCTTGTGACTCTCCTATACCAGCTAGCAGGAAGAAGCTGCTATTATGAAACTTTAATTCATTCTTGCCAGTTCTTCCCAGGATGCCTAAGTAGGTTTTTTGTTATTGTTGGTAGTTTTGTTGGGGTTTTCTTGGGTTTTTTTGGATTTTCTTTTTTTTTTTTCCTGCTATTATTATTTTTGCTGCTGTGACCCTCAATTACACTGATATAATGAAATGACTAAAACTGGATGAAAAGTGGATTTTTTTTCTATAAGAAATACTGATGTCTCAAAAAATGTACTTCCACTTTGAATTGGAGAGGCCAAAGTTCTTGTGAAATGGAAATTCTTCAGTTGTGAAATGTTACGGGGTATTGTCTCAGAGAAATAAAAAGCCTTTGTCTTAATAACCTCAAAACATAAAATATATAAAGCAGAATGGCTGTGTTTTTCAGCCAGACAAAAGAAAGTATATTTTCACACACTATATGAATAAATAAAAGACATTTCTGTCATGGGATGTTGCTGAACTCAAAAGTCATAAATTAGCTCCAAGGCGAATGAGACATATTAGTGGTGGTTATGTCCACTCAGTGTTATAAAATATGAATATCCAGATGCAAAATCTATCTTAGTCACTAAACCTCTGTCTGCTGGAAGCCAGAGGGTATTAGGGGGAGGATCACTCTTCATAAAAGCCTTGTTCTTACTGTTTCTAATGGGCACTGTTGGAACAGAGGATGCTGGACTAGACAAACCTTTGGTCTAACTCAGAATGGAAGCTAGTGGTTTAATACAATACAGACTTGAAACAAAATTAAATCAAAAAGATCTCTTTAAAATGATAGGCTTGTACCTCCTGAAAAGAGAACTCAATGCATTAATTTAAGAAAAAAAAGATATCCCCTGGCAAAAATCTCATTGAAATGAATCTGTTCCAGGGGAATGCTTTGCCTGTTACAAAACTACATGTTGGGCTACACACCTGTTCCTTTGAAATACTTTGGCCAGCTCGACAAATGACCCAGGAAATGAATGGGTCTGCATCAGGATACCATGCAGCAGGATCTGGCTTGACTTATCCACATATTCATTTAGACTGTAACCCTAAAGTGCATCTGAGGAGGAGCATTATATTCCAGTGATGTTACACCAGTGCTTGAAATAAACATTGGGGATTCATGGTTAGAGCTGAAGCTTATTGAAGTTAATGAAAAAGAGTGCCACGGAGCCTTGTAGGCTTTGGATCAGACTCTTGATTTGCTGAAACACTGCTCAGATGTCCCTGCCACTGCTGGGTACTGCAGATTCTCCCTGGTGCAGAACAATGTCTTACACCCATGCCAGGAGAGATCTGGTGAGGACAGAGCAGAAGGACAGCAAGAGCCTGGATGACGCCCATCGCACCTTTTCTGTGCCAGGGTTTGGTAGTCTGCATGTATTTCCCTGATTCAGTCTGTTTCCTAACACTCCTTTCACCATTCTGTTGCAGTAAGGAAAACAAACCTCCTGTGAAATCTCCTGCACAGACAAAACTCATCCTTCCTCTGAGTAGAAGACTTTCCTGCATGTCTCACCTCAGATTTTAAAACAGCACTGCAGAGCAGTGAAGGAATACAGTAAAATCAGGATCAGACAGGATGTCCTGAAATGCCAGGCAGGACTTGCAACAGAATTTATAATCAACATGCAGAGGAACTTTTCTGCAGTGACAGAAATATTCAGCACACACTTGTCGCTAAGCAAGGCCAGCTGGACCCAAAAAGAAGTTATCCATGGAGTTGGGATGTCCAGAGCCATTTCTGGAGCCCTCCAGTCACTTTTTCTCTCTGCATTTGAGTTGGTTTCAAATTCAGCGGAGACCCACCCCACTGAGCATGCTGAGCCAAAGATTTCTCCTCTTGGGGAAAGCAAGGCTGCTTTCTTTGATGCCACTTAGCATCTCCCTACAAACATTTTATTGAAGATTATTTCTTCCACCCACCTTCCCAACCCCCGAGCTCTCAACTCCGACTGGCTTTAAATGCCACTGTCATTTCCATCCGCTGACAGAGCTCTTTAACTGCTGCGCCGAATGGCATTCGCTAAAACCAACTAATAGAAGGAAATGAAGTTAACCTTTAAGAAAGGTGAAAATGAGCCGGGTGCTATGCCAGCAGTAAAGAATTAGTTCATAAACAGCCTCCCGCTGCAGAGGCAGTTTAATGCAGGCACTGGTGCTGCTGACAGGGCTGTGGACAGGTGGGTTTCAGAGGTGAGCTTGGTCAGGAGAAGGCTCAGCACCTGCCCATTCACACAGTTTAGTCAGCCCTTCCCTGGCGAGCCTGTTGGGACAGTCCCTCAGTTCTGATCTTGGCTGCTGTGGTCTGAAATCACAGCAAACAGGTGATGGTCGTAGCAATGCCTATGACATATCAGTGGCTTGCACCTGCAAATCTTTTCTCCATCATCTTCTCTCGCAATGAGGAAGATGAGTGTGTTCAGGGCCAAATCCTGCCTTGTCTGTTTCCTTGCTGAGTTTTTCCTTTCCATCTGCCTTTTAAAATCCTTCTCAGCTCAGCCCAACACTACCTAGTAACTCTTCACTGAATGAATGAGGGCTCTGCTTCTGTAAAAGTAGCATAGCTGGGTGGTCTTGAAGTATCTGAAGGATCATTATTGTCCTTACGTTTTCCTTCCTATTTAATGAATTTTTTGTCTTGCTCATCAAGAGTTAGATAAAATCCTGGCTTTAAACCACACCTTGGTCTTACATGTGCCACCCTTGAGCTCATACCTGAGACTCAGTGCTACAGAACTCATGGAGGAGAGCAAAATGGAAGAGGTGGGGACAAAAGACTTCTATACACCTGCAAGAGAAGGGACAACTCTTTGTCTACTCAGAAGACTTACGTGTTCAGCGCCAGGTTGGATTGGGCTTTGAACAACCTTGTCTGGCAGAAGGGGGTCCCTGCCTCTGGCAAGGGTGTTGATCTGGATGGCGTTTTTCTGAACAGCAGGTGAGTCTTAATACGGGGGAACTCAATCCCTTGCCAGTATGGGCATCAGAAGTAGATGCAGCACAGTGCCATGATGGGTGCAAGACAAATATTTGTCAAGTAATTTTCTATTGACAGTGCTCTGCTTCATCTAATTTTAATTAGACCAGAGAGCCTGAAGGATGCATACACTACCAACTGTATCAACAACAACTGGCAGTATAGGATGGAGTCCATATGAAGTTTGTCTCCTGTTTTCAGTCAGTTTGTATTGATGCATCTCTGATTTTTCACAGAAGTGCTCTGAAGTGGGTTTTTTATCTCAGCCCTGCACAATGCTGCCCATGCTTTTGTCTTTCACTTGCCATGGCATATTATCCATGTCAAAAGTGTTTGAAACAGAAAATTATACACCTGGACCAAACAATCAGTAAGCATAAATCTAGAAAGCTTCCTGAAACAAGACCTTACTAGGTATAAATCAACATTACAGACATACACCGTGCAATGATAGAATGCTTTGTCCCACCAACACAGCTAAGGCAGGATCAGCAAATATAAAAAATGATTATCCTATTCCTAGTCAATGTTAGTAATGGGAGAAATTAATTGACTAATTCAGGGTAAAGTCCAAGCCTCAGAAAGGTATTTCTAACCTCTAGAGTTTATATAGTAAAAATATAGTAAAAAATGTCTATATCGTAAAAAAAATAACCCTCCGCAGGCTCTTTCCACCTCAGATTTCATCATTACTAGTAACGCTTTTCTGCTAACAATGCTTTTTGGGGTGTGTGGAGAAAGCAGGGTTGTGCAAGCCAGATCTGAACCTGGCTGTGGTCCCTATTACTGCAACAGTACTGTAACTGTGCTAAGGGGAGTCATCTCTTCCCTTCATCAGTAGCCAGGACTCAGAGAAACAGAGAGGCAGAGAGCGAAGGTGCTGTTTTATAGCAAGCCTTTTCTGAGCTTGAGAGCTCACTGTGCTATTATTTTCCCTTTTTCCCCTCATTTCAGGCCTTTTTTGTGTTTCATGTTTGGCCCTCGGCAGCCTGAGAGACGTGCTGACAAGTTGTAACTCTCACTCTGCTTGGCGAGGGCTTTGTTCTCTGTGTGCGTGGCACAGACTCGCTTCCTCTTTCGAAATGTGACAGCGAGCGATAACACTGACACAGAGAGCCAGCGCCCTGGCTCGGCACGCTCCCCGTGCTAAAGACCCTCTTCAGTGATCTGCAGCATCAGTCAGGAAGCAAAGATGGGCATTGCACAGGGAAAAATGTAGTAGCGGCAAACTCCTCCTTTCTTCCCAGACCCCTTAACCCCAGGCTAGTCGGAGGCTCACACGCCTGTTTGTTCAAAAGGCATTTGTCGGGGTCTGGTCTCTACCCCTCCATACCAGAGATGCCCACAGAGCTGCCCCAGGGGGCTGAGCCACTGTGCTGAAGCCATCCTGCTGCTGCCCTGCAGCCATCCCCATAGGCTGTGTTTTGGCTAAAATGTGTCCTGGTGAGGGGCCAACTCTTACTACGAGGATAACAGGCAGAGCAACCGACAGCATCATAGCTTGCTTTGATGTGCATCCTCTTGTGACAAGAGCCTGTCTCTGACTTCTCGCTTTAATGTGTTTGGCATTGTGTTCAAATTAGAAAAGTTTTGGAGAAAAGTGCAGACTCTCTCCAGGTGATTAAAGTGCTCTTTCATATATAGGCTATTTTCCCAGAAAAGATACTTCCATAAAGACCCGAGTCTTTTGGAGCTCTCTCAGGCAAGGAAGAGCACAACTTTTCAAACCTGGCACTTAGAGGCATGTGTTTCATTTATACAGTTTTATAAAAAAAACTATTACAGTTTTTAAAAGATAAATGCCAGGCTTGGATCAGTTTTCTGGAATACTCTCTCCACCAATTTCACCTACTAAAAAGTCATCTTTGTCCTTCAGGTTCTTAGTTTATATAGCAGGAGACCCACTAGACAGTTTTGCCCACCACCACATTGGGAGATGATGTTGTTTTCCTCAGCCATGCTAACCACTTTTCTAGGTCATTGCCTAGGTATGTTTCTGGGCTGCTGTCTTATGAAATACAACCCCTCATTCTTTAGGCCCGTTTTGCAGCCCTATTTCTCCCTGAGTCAACTTAGATTTGGTTCTGCAGAAATGTGCACATGATGTCTTAGCCAGCCGAAGCTTGTTCAGAGTGACCTAAGTGACTTAGATGACTCAGTATCAGAGTTCTGTCCTTACAATTTTCCATTTTGTGTTATCCACAGATTTTATCAGCCGGGATATTTAATTCCACATCATTCATGACAATGCTGACTAGCGTCAGAGCTGGCTACTGATCCGTGTAGAGCCCTGCTGCAAATACCATCACTCTATCATGGTTTCTCTTTGACAACTGCATTTTGAGATTTGTCCATTACCCACTTCTTAATCCATTTAATGTCCACCCTCTTGAACACTGTGCTCAGCAAGAACTACAAGGAAGTTCCAATTCTAGAGAACCTTTGCAGCTCAAGATAACTTATACTGATAAGGAAAACTCAATCAGTCCGTTTTGCCATGGGGAAGATAGGATCTCAAAGACACATAGCCCCTCTCCTTCCTTCCCTTGCCTCTGGCATTGTTCCTTCTCCCAGCTTGAATAGCAGGACTTCACCCCTGCTGCAGCATCATCCTCTAACAATAGTATTTAAGGAATACTGTATTTTCCTTTCTCCAGATATTGCTATAAAAGTTGCTATAGACCTCAGTTATTTTTGTTCTTTGCTCTTGGTTATTGCAGCTTATTTTTAATGTCTGGTTCACCGACAGGTTCACTGTGCAGGTGCAGATGTTATCATTGCAAATACAGTGACTCAACTATCCTAAGAAGGACCCTGTTCTTCTTTATTATATTCTTGCCACTATTAAGTCTGTGGGACCCTGGGATTAAACACCCACTCCCACCGAGATTCTGAGAGCTGGAGAGACCAGCAAATAAATGAAACCAAAATCATAATTCCTAAGAGTGTTTCATGTGATGAGAAACACAGGACAGATTTTTCCTTTCCCCACCCTAATATCTTTTATCCTGGGAGCAAAAGTAATTGTATTGTACGAACTCAGAGACTTCCCTGCACAGTGAAGCAATGCAAAGGCAATAGGGTTCTTATCCTTCAGCTTCCTTGAGCACTTCTCTGAGCTGGAAACAAAGCCCGGGTCCCAGCTGGGATGACATTTATTTAGCATATGTAATGTTAACCAAAAGATGTCAGGAAACATGCATTGAACCCTGCTTTGTCTCTTTCACTGTTTAACTATTGGCTTGCCCTGTTCCTTTTTTTGGACCTGCTCCAGCCACATTGTCCCAGACTGAGGAAGATCTAGGTCCTTGGTCTTATGGACAGCTACTTGTCCTTCCTTTCTTTCAGGCAGAAGCTCACACTTTATCTAAGTGGAAGATAGGACCCAGAGAGCAGTAGCTTGAAGGATTTGGTGCAGGCTTTCCTGAATTTTAACAAAACCACTGAAAGTTGCCCATCAATAACCCACTTATGAGTAAGATACAACAGTTTGTCCCCAACTCCCTAAGGATTCACCTCACAATCAAGAGACAGCCTTTTATCTCCCTGTTTTTGCTGTTAGAAGTGAGAATAGTTCTGGGCAAACCTATTTTCTTTTTTTTTTCTTTTTTTTTCTTTTTTTTTCTGTCTCTTCACCTGCAATCTAGGGCAGTATTGGCCTTGGTTGTTTTGATACTCAATTCTGAAAGAACATTCTACCACAGCAATGACAGCAGACTTAATGAAGGTCTAACATAATCATTCAAACACTGCCTAAGTAGTAGTAGGTGGTGGTGCTGGCCCTGATTCAGGCTTGGGGTGACTGAGACCCACAGCAGTTAAACAGACACAAAGCCTGGAATAGACTCTGGGAACTGTGAGCACTTTCCTTGCAGCACAACCCCACAGAAAGCATGATCCTTTTCTCTGGACTTTTCTACAGCATTTTTCAGAAGACTAGTCCATAATCCTGACTTCAGAGAGCTTTGCACAGGCTGCCTAAATTATACTAAAGCACAAGATTTGTAGTTCAGTTCACCCAGAAAAATCGTATGTCTGTGTGTTTGCATATGGATGCGTGCAGCGTGTGGGAGTGATTCTCTAAATAGGAGACGAAGTGCCTATCACAGAGAATAGACCTTAAAAGGGTTTTCTGAGATGTGAGAAACCAAAGCTGGGAAATAAAAAATAAAGCAAAAAGACAACCTTACCACTACCACTGGCAACTCAAATTAAAAAGCAATTGTGTGTGTAAGGCAAAGGAAGATTTGGAAATACAGGGATAAATGACATTTGTTGTGAAAGCCTCCCCCACTCCTGTCCCCAAGTGATAAGGAAATGAGCTGTATGCCAAGGGAACTTAAGGTTGGATTCAGGAGAAACAAACATTTTCAGGTCAAACTTCATTTGATAGCTTGAGTTCCTACATCAACTGACATTGGGCAAAGGTGCCACTGTCATCTCTTCCCAAACCTGTGTGTGCCCACAGCTTGGTGGAGATGTGGACAGATGCCCGTGGGCAGGTGGCCCTTTCATGCCCTACCCTCCAGCAAACAGTACCACCAAAATGCCTCCCTGTCCTCTGGTTTTTGTGCAGTCCAGGGGTGTCCATCCCAAGATCCTAGCACTGCCTTCCAAGAAGCAAACCTTCAGGAGGGCTTGAAACAGAGGAGAAACTGCTCTTCTCCAGGGGAGCACGTGTGACCCAGGATCCTGGCTGGAATCTCCACTGTCCTGATTCATTTTATGGAGAAGCAGGGAGTCAGGCAGTCAGTGCTGACAACTTCTGGGCATAGGAGGACATCTGAGGGAGCTGACACTTGTCAATCAATGCTGATACAAGTGCTGATACAAGTGAGAGGGACCCAACCTAAAGGTGTGCCAGCAGGAGTGGTGGGTACCTAGCACGGGCAGAGGCAAAACAGCTAAAGTGTTTAAAATGCCAGAGACAGTGTGAGAGATTATTTCCCTTGTCTGTGGTGGAGTTGTGGAGTTGTGGTCACTGTCTAATCTCCATTCCCATCACCCAGTGAGTCCTCAGAAATCTCTGCATGGTGCCAGATCCAGCCCAGCACCGAGCTCTGCCTTGGAGGTGTTGAAGGGCTGGCAGGATGGGGACTGCTGCTGATTTACTTCCTTGCTGCAGTTTGGGCAAGCAGCAAGGTAGGAAAGGGGGGATGATTGAAAGGAGTGGGGAGAGAAGACGAACGGGGGAAGAAAAGATAATAAGAAAGCCCCCACTGCCCTCTGCCATTGTGCTGTTCACTAGAAGACTCCCTACAGAATTACGCTGTCGTCTTGCAGGAAAGCATGTAATAACTGAAAATACAGTGTCAAAAGGAATTTTTCAGTCTTTGACAGCTCATAAATTACAGTTCGTTGACTTCTTCCTGTGTCTAGATTTAAATTAATAGGCAAGCAGATATATATTTCTTTTGCTCCTTTCTCCTGAGCAGTAGCAGTTGTGGAAGTGACGCGGTTTCTCGTGTCTCTGTCTCCCCTTTCCCTCCCTCCCTTCCTTACAATCAGTCTCACCCTGATGCAGGCCAGACCCTTCTCTCAAACCCCAGGGTATGGCACAGCAGTCCTCCCAGTGCTGCCTCTCCCCAGAGCACAAGTGGGACTCCAAAGGCAAAGAAATCCTCTGCTCCCTACAGCAAATGGTCTCTTTTAAAAATCAAACCCTTTCAGAGGAGGTATTTGGTGGGAAATGGTCACAGGCAGTAAAGGTCAGAGATGCTCAAGTAAGTCAGTCATGGCTGTGGTCTCCAAAGTGAAAGCAAGCAAAAAAGAATAGGCCTGCCTTCTAAATAAATCAAAGTGAGATGAGATGGCCATCAGTGAAAAAATCTGCATTCCCCTTTCCATGGAAATGTAGGTGCTCACCTGTAATGAGAATAACAGTGACTATGAGGATGGATGGATGGATGGATGGATGGATGGATGGATGGATGGATGGATGGATGAATGGATGGATGGATGGATGGACGGACAGTTGAATATAATTGCAAAACTGACTAAATCTTGCTCCAAGAAGTACTCATGCTCTAAAGGGATTGCACCCCACCTTCCTTGAATCCTTGGATTTGGTGTTAGCCTGCATAGTAAGCCTGCTGGTCTGAGCTCAGCCGCTCCAGTATTTTGCGGCTGGGAGAAATGATCCGGAAAAATAGAAGCTTGCACACCACTCGTGGTGCCCTGGTGATCAGGAATGCTCAGAAGTGGAGTTGTTTGGTGGCACATCAAAGCATGGTGGGGAGCTGTTATGCTGCAGAGGACCCCTTGTTCCTTTCTATGGGGATGCATTTATAAGTTTCGGACAGGACAACCTGAGGTCTGTCTGTGATGTTGCTCTGCAGGTGCAAGGAGCTCAGCCTGCATCAGTGATGGCTGTGAAATTCCTTGGAGGGTGTGGATTTGCAACACGTAGGTAGTGAAATGCGTCAAGTGATTTGGGTCCCACAGTTTGAAAAGGTCTCATGTTTAAAAGGGGTTATTAATAGTATTAATGGTTCCTGCTACAAGTTATAGTCTGTAGCCACTTAAGAACCTAGGGTGAATATTGGGATGTGCTTGGCAGTTCCTGGGAAAGAGCAGTTCAGGACATGACTGTTTTTTGGGAGGGTGGCAATGACTCAGAGCTGGGAGCTGAACATTTTCCTTACTTGCCACAGTAACACAAAGAAAGGGAGTGAAAAGCACAGAGCCAGAAGGGACATGGATTCTGGCTGCCCTGATGGAGGTGTGTGAAGGGATGAGAGTGACAATCACACATTTGAGTCATCCGAAAGGTCTTGGCACTTTCACCGCTGGCTGCGGGCACTGAGGGGTGGCCACATCCCTTGGAGGAGGCAGCTCCTTGTGAAGCACTGAGGGTTCAATCACCTCTTGGCTCAGCAGGCCCTGTGGGATGCCCTTTGCAGCGGGGCTTGGAGGGCTCAGAATCTGGAAAGACAACTGAGTCGCTCTGGGGACATGAGCTGAGCACAGGAATGGAAGAGTAGGAGAGCCAGCAGTCCCAGCTGTTTGCTCTGCAGGGAGCTCTCCTTGTGCAGTGGCACGGGGGTGTTTTTTATTGACCAGCTCCACTATGAAGTGACCACTCTTGGTGGTGTTAGGAGAGATCTCCAGGTGCTCCTGGTATCAGCTCAACGGCAATGACTACAATGATGCAGGAGGGACAGAAACCCTATTTCAGCTCATTCAGGAGAGAAATAACTTATTTAGTGCTTAAGGTTTCTCATTCTGCAGTTACTTAAGGCCTGAGTTTGACTCCTCAGAGGGGCCTGCTGTTTGGATATGCTGATTGCTGATGTCTTGAATGGGGAAACTTGTGGCACTAGGTGCTTATTTTCTGTGACTCAATTCAAGAAAACCTGCTCTGAGGAAGTCACATATTTGTAATGCCTCATTCAAAGGGGTACAGAGTACCCCAGAAATTGTGATCCTGTGTAGGGAGATGTGGGGTGNATAAGTGTTGCCATTTGCAGTTTAGGTGACAATTTGTGCAGCGGTGGAGAACTATCAGTCTCTCTCACACTCTGACACATACCTGTATCAGCACTATTTCAACTGGAGTTACTATAAAAAGAGTGTAAATAAGTCTCAAATAAGAAAATGAACTCTTCAACAGATTTTCACAAACCTACTGAAGGCCCTTTTCCATTGCTCCCAGACTGCCACAGACCAAGGCAGTGTAAAACTGGTTTCAGCCCATGGATACCACCACCAAAGAGAACACTGGGACAGCCATCTTATGCCAGTTTGTACTGATTTCAGCTCCTAAATGTCTCCCACCAGCTTCTTGCTTCATTCCCTCCCTAGGACAGTCTAATCTGTTCTGCCCCTACAGCCCTCCCTGCCATACTCAGATGAATACTTGTTGCAATCTCCATCTTTATGATTTGCAAAACAGCATTTTGCAGAGGACGCAAAGGCAGAAGTGACAGAGAAATAAGGCAACCTTTCAATCCATTTATCAAAGTCCTTGAATTTCCCATTTCAAGGAAACAATCAGAAATAGGGAGCATAAGAACTGAATATGAAATCCAGGGCATTTTAAATAAATTGAAAGGTTTACAACAAAGCCAGTTCTCCTTGATGATAATAAAATAAAATCAGTCCTGAGACCTGTTGATCCTGAATGGATCTTGTTTATTAGGAAAAAGTAATTGAATGTACAGATAGAAGAAAAATACAGAAATATAATGTTTATTCATTTCCTGGTTTTGTTGTCTTAACTGGATGTTTGGTTTTGCAAAGTGCAAAAAATACGCTGTAGCCACGAGAGACCCACTTAAACACACTCAGTGGGTCAGTCTGTATTGAGCCGTGAGCTGCATTCCGCTGGAATCAGGCACAAATTACCCGCTCCAGCCTCACCTGGAGATGGGAACAGGTACTGCAACCACCAGGCAGGAACTTCATAACTCGGCTTGGGAGCTAAGAAGTCATGGTCACTGACTCACTGCTGCCTATTTGACTGTCTCCTGGCCAAGGAGAAGTTGTTTTCATGACAGTTGTCTGACATAATTATTTTCAGGCATAGAAATATTTAAATAATGGTGCTCAGAGGTGTGATTTTGGAGCTGAGATCTCATCTATTTAGGTGTTTACAGCGCAAGTGTCACAATGATGTCTCATCTTCATGCTCAATGAACCAAAGAGACCTTTGAGAGGTCACATTCTCCCATGTCTGTGAAATCTGTGAGGTCTGCTGTTTCTTAGTCTAGAAAGTTTGATGAAGTCTCTTCTAAGGGAAATGGTGCTGGACACTAAGACCACGGGTCCTATCTCCTGCTCATTAAATGTTACAGTATAAAATGAGGAATAGATGGAATGAGCCCAGACCTCTTTGGGAGAGGGAACTGGTTAAATGCAAGACAGAAAATTAAATTCCCCCCAGGGAATTTGCAAAGGAGCCTATGAGGAGTATGGTCTATTTCAGGAATAGCTGAGTGACAAATTTTCTTGGGCTGTACAGCAAATCTCAGGTGCTTTTTATTATTGTTTTTCTGTAATTTTGATCACTCAGAGCCAAATGTCACCACTTTTTTCACTGTCTCCAACAATGATCTCCAGGAGCGCCACAGCTACTTAGAATCACGTTTGTCCGTCTTTTCATTTGTACAAGTTTCTCCTAATTTCCCTTGCTAACCTGCACCATAAATTTATTTCCCCTCCTTGCTGACAGTGTTGGAGGTGGCTGTGCTCTGTTCCTTGTGAGAGTGGATGATGATGATGCCTTCAATGTCAAAACTGACCATGTCTACCTGTGACAGCCTTGGCCAGGCAGCTGGAAAATGAAAAGAGTGGAGGAGCCCATGCTCCTGTCTGTCCTTTGGTTTCAGGTCCTCTGGGTCAGGCCCACAGGAGACTGTGGGGTAGATACACTGCCTGTCTCATAACTAAGCAGGGGAGTACTGAGCCCAGGGTGCACAGTCTGACATCTCTCACCGTCATGAAATGTACTAATTGGGTTTTTTTGTGTGCATTTTTTTTTTATTTAATGGTACTCTAGGACACTGAACCTGCATTATGATCAGAGGCTGATGAGTTAAGGATATGGGGAATTAGGCTCAGCTGGGCTTCTCTGCCATGGGCTACAATAGCTTATTATAGTCTGTACAGTATTTCCAGCAGAATGCTTTGAAATCTCAGAGCACCTTCTGTGTGAGGGACAGGGAACTCTTTACCATCAAGGAGGCAATGTGGGAAAGAAAGCGGGAAGCTTTTAACCCCTGTCACTCATCTGTCTGCTTCTCAAGCCAAGGCCCAGAAAATCTCCCCCTCTAGTTGATGGGATGCCTTTGCCATGACATCGTCCTGACAGCTCCACTCTCCCACCCCGTCCCCTGCCCCCACACTGAAACGTGCCTGTTTTTATGTGCTTGTGAGTGTGTACTTTTGTGTGTGCAGTGTATGTGTGCATTTAAACACGAGCAAGATCTTACACCCTTGGACAATCAAGTAAAAAAATAAACCCAAACAAACAATGTCCAAACAACCTCTCCCTCCCCAGCTTGTATCGAGGTCCAACCTTAATGCTTAACCCAGTTCTGACCCCCTGCTTTCCCTGCCCTGCATTGCAGAACAGGTTGTTTGCCTTGGCATGCAGTGCAAAGGGGTTTTCAGTGCTAGATTTTGTTCTACAGGGATGAGCTGTTTCTGGGACTTGCGAAGAGACAAAATATCTATCATGCAGGATGAAAGCCAATATCTAATTCAGGAAAACTGGCAAGGAACTGGTTTGGTGTAAGGCTATCTTAAAACTGCCTTCTGCTTCTACTAGAGCACCTGGTGCTTCTGAAAGCTGGATTGAAAACAGGCTACAAAATTCAATTTCTGTTTTCTTTATCCAGTCTTGCTCTAACTATTTCACATAATTGCATGTATTTATTTCCCCTCTGAGATGTTTCTACAACCTAACAGAGAGCATGTGATCTGAAAAGGGGTCTCTTGGAGGTAATGACTCTGGGGTTCATGCCCAGCAAAGGACAAGACAGCGATATCTCCATGCCAGGGAAATGTAAAGCCAGAAACCTGTGCACGTCATTTGGCAGGAGATGCACAAAAGCACAGAGTGTAGTAAGGTGCGATTAAAGCAGGAAAAGGAGTACTGGTAAGAAAGAGAGCAAGAAAGGGAAAAAGAAAAGAGTGAATGTGGTGAGGGAATGATTGCACCTCTCAGTTCTATGTTTCTCTTGCAGTACAGTGACAAGAAGACATGAAGAAGAGTGTGTCTGATGACATGGACATACAGAGCCAGGTCAGAGAAAAGCTGCTTCTTTCATCCTTCTTTTTTGTGTGCTGGTCCACTGGCTCAGGGTAGGGCTCTGCAGGGCTGAGAGCAAGTCTTGGGCAACAGAAGGAGCTCCTGTGTCTTGCTAAATCTAGCACTCCGTTGGCTGTGCAAAATAGGTGATAACTTCTGTTAAGAAAGTATTAGGAAGAAATTATTTTCTGTGAGGATGTTGAGACACCGGCACAAGTTGTCTGGAGAGGTTGTGGATGTCCCCTGCAAGGTCAGATTGGATGGGGCTTGAAGCAACCTGATGCAGTGGAAGTTGTCTCTGCCCAGGGCAGTGGGGTTGGACTAGAGGATCTTTAAGGGCCATTCCAACCTGAAACATTCTACGATTCCAGTAAACTAGAAAACCTCCCTTTCAAGAAAGTGAATAATAGAAAGGATGTTTTGAAATGTACTGATCTTTTGTTCTTTTTCCTCAATTTCAGAGACAGCTCCACTGTTTCCTGGGATCCCTGAAGAGACAGGGGGGTTCTTGAAGGGGACTGAAGCAACACTTATGCAGAGGGGTCCAAGCACATGTTTTTATAACTCCATAGCTAGTCTGGGAAATATGTGAGGGCTGTGAATGGGAATGTGCTTCTGCATTTACTGGGAATAGTTTCAGTTGAGCTGATCACCCTTGTGCCACATCATCTCACCGCAGGCACACAGGCAAAGGCTTTGGCCATCTTGTAAAGGCACTGGATGGGTTTGTGCATGTCGCAGCAACATGCTTTCCGTTGAGCCATTGTTGCACTGGATGAAGACTATTCCCCTCCGCGATCTTGGCGGGTCAGAAGCAATTAGCATAGTCCTTCCCACCTCCCCTGGGGGCAGCATGGGGTGTAATGTAGCCCATGACTGATCTTGCCATGCAATATCATCGGGGGTGACACAGCTGAGCCCCTGATGAGATGTTGGCTGACATGTGTCAGGAAGGATCATGGCATGCTTCCCTAGGTGCCTAGGTGGATTGTGGGTATCACAAAGGAGGCAGGGGGCCTGTAAACATTTTCTAATATGGCATTTAAGAAAAAAAAAAAAGAGTGAGCTGAGGCAGAACAAGACAAATTAATGTAGAATGACAACGGCCTTAAGGAAGATCAGATGTCCAGAGAAAATAAAAAGAATTCTTCTCTCAAGACTCCAGTGTAAATCTACATATCTCTATCTGAACATACATATGCAGGTCTGTGTGTAAATGTGCATATTAAAGCAGGTGGCCAGCTGGTGCTAAATAGTAAAAGTCCACTGAATTAGGGAACGTATGTGAAGATGCCTAAACAGTCATACCTGTTTGCTTCCTTGGCTGAATGCTTTGACTGTTCTGTATATAGGTGAGCACGTGCAAATATTCTTTTCACTTTCTTGTAGATCTGGGAGACAGAATTTTTTCAAAGATGACAAGAATGGGCAAAAATTAGGAAGAAAATTTGTGTGTTTTGGATGTGGCAGCTATCTGGAGATGTATATATAAGCATAGAGAGATGGAAGAACTGAATTATGTGATTCATGGGGCTTTGACTGCATGTCAGAGAGAGAAATTAAGAAAGAAACCTTCCACTGAATAGCTTCTTGGCTTTGAGTTCCTAAATTGCTTTAAAATAAAGGAGGTGGAAATACCACAGTTGAGAACCTTAGACATGATATGACTAACATGCACAATCCCAGAACAGCTGAAGTAGGCTGAGATAAGAACTGGTGAGTGTATGTGACTTTTATATTTATCAAAACCTGCTGTTCTTTTAAGTTGATTTACAAACACTGAGATGCTTACAGACTACTCAGCACTGCAGAAGCCATTGTTGTTTAACCATAAGAAATGTGGCACTCTCAGCATATCTGCCTGATTCAAATAATTCAGTATTCATACTCCTAATGAAGCCATACTTCTGAGGTGAGATTTCAATTGCAGGTTAAAATATCCACTTTTTTTTTTTTTATCTACAGGTAGTCTGGCCTTTCAGGTTGCCAAAGCCAGTGGAGGGATTGGTGTACAGCCAGGGGAATCATTACACTGCTCCATTTACCCTGCAGTGGACACCTATGTCTGGTCAGCTGCACTCATCTCTCTTGCCTAAAAAAGGTCAGACAAGCTGCTCTGAGCCAGTGCCCACCTCTTTCCAATGAGTTTGAAGCAGCTTCAAACTTTAGACTTATCTACTAATATTCAGGTGGCTAAATTTAGGGGAGACCAATCCTGCCCATAGCACTTAAAATAAACACACATAATCCTCAGTCCCTCACTGTGCCTTCACATATCTTCCCTCTGGATCATGTGCATCATAGCTTATCTGACTGATCACAAACAACCAACACATCTGGAATAGCCAATATCAAATAAACACAGGGTTTTTCTTTGTGATGAGGTCTACTGACGTAAAAAAAAAAAAAAAAAATCAAAATCCAAATATGTTTCTTAATAATGACCTAAAATTACTCTTTGATGAACCCATAATCTGCTTGCACATAGTGCATGACAGAAGAACAAGTCAAAAGGAATGGGGAAAAACTATTATTTTCAAGCTATCACACCATTAACACAATATATTAATGTTACCCGCAAAACAACTTTTTTAGACAAAGAACAAAACCACAATAAAACATAGTGATACTGGCAAGACACTGCAGCTCCTAAGGTTTCAAGGTATTTTAGACAATTAATATCTTACACATATGCAGCAGGTTTCACCTGAAGATCTCAAAGCACTTTGTAAATATATATGCATTAATTAATCTTCACAGCAGCTCTATGAAATAAGCACTGTAAATATAATTATCTTGATTTTACAGATGGTTAACTTGAGACTCAGAGCACTGAAATAACTCCCCCAAGTTCACACCATGAATCAGCAGCACCATAGTGACTGGAATCCAGTGTTTCCACTGCCACTTCTCTTTGCTAACCCAAATGACAAAAGTCCCTTTGCTTAGGGTAGCAGTAGGGTCCACACAGAGAATAGAGCTACTCTGGGACTTCACACTTTCTAGCTGGCATAGCATTTCCCACCCTTTGAATCAGAGACATGGTAAATGTGCACAGTGTTATTTATTATTAATATGTTCATTAGCATCTGTATCATGACCACAGGAGGAATGTTATCAATAGATGGTGTTGGTGAGCAGGTCAGATCCTGCCCCAGTATTGACCACGGCCACTTCTGTTGGATCTTTGCTGCTTAAAAGGATGATTTCCTTAATAAGCAGTTCTTAAGAAGGCATAGGCAGCAATCACACTTCCTGCACATCTTTCATCTTCATTTGGCGTGACATTCCCGTTGTTGTATCTTGTAAATAAACTGTGGTTATCCCCACCGGGGAGAGGCACAGTTTGATATAATGTCAGCCTGAGCTAAAACTGAGGAAGCTGAGCCTGCTGTGAAGGGGAGGGTCTCTCAAGCGCCCACATCTGAAATCTTCAGCCTACTCTTACCTTATTAAAAAGTCAACCTGCCAGCATGTAAATGGCAGTGAATAAAAAAGGGGATGGCATATGGCAAACACAGGCAGTAGTCAGGGGTAACACCAGTGTATGGAGGAGGCACTGGAGTTACCAGAGCTGAGGGGCATCTGCAGGGCACCTGGTGGTCCTCTTTCTTCTTAAAGTAGTGAAGGTCTTTCATAGAGTGGGTGATGCATTTTGAAAGCATTTAAAATGGAAATTATTTACTGTTTTCATCTAAACTAGATTCCTTAGTGTCATCTCACTCAATTTTGTTCTGCTTGGGTTTGTTCTTTACATAGGGCCCATCTCTTTGCAGTACCTTTGTGTTTGGCAATCTTTTCTTCAACAGTGGGTCTTGATTTTTATTTTTGGTGAAAATGATCTGTATTTAGATATTATAATATTTTGTCCTACTGCCCTGGGATTTGGAAAGGTATTTTTACCCAGTAAGATCCCAGTTTTGTCCCTTCAAAACTGTGCTGGGTCTGCATGTCTCTCTGGGAATCCTGTAGGTTCATACTCTTTCAGACTCTTCCCAGTATATTCACGTCAAATGGTATTAGACCTCACCAGCTTCCCCGAGTAACGGTAGCTAAACCTCCATTAGAATTTTTTAATATTCTCTCTTCTGATGTGACAGAGAACAAGATAAAAAAGCATGCCCCCAAACCACAGAGAGAGTAATTTGATCTGGTGAGGGTCATCACATAGGAGCATTTTAGGCCGATGTCAAAGGCCACAGACAGCTCCCACTTCACTCCAGGAAGACATCTCCCCTGCAGCTTACAGACAGCTGCATGTCAGATGTTCCCCAAGGTGACTTTTCCAGAGGTCTCTGGTCACCCTTGTCCCCATGAAGAGATTTAGCCTTTCTTGGAGGAGTCAGGGGGGCAGAACCTGTCTGCCTACAATTCCTCCTGGACATCTAAGCCAGATTGAGAAGACACTCAGCTGTGCTGTGAAGGTTAAGATATGTCCTCCTTTCTTACAAAATCCTGGCTGAGGAAATCAGCTGTGTGGGTGGCAAGCCCAGAGGACACAGGATTGTGACCGTCATTCAAAGCCAAATCCTGCCTTGGGTCTGCATCATGCCGCACTCTTACTGTCCTCATTCCCAGGCTCTCTGTTTTCCAAAGATGTTATGCTTTCTATTTTATTTTAATAGAGGCTTAGTTTTAAATCCACTGCTCAGCTGTGCCTGCAGGGAGCTCCCAGCTGAGGCCAATAGCAGGTGTGCGGAGACATTTGAAAACAGGACATGTCCCTGAGCTCCCCCTCGCACACCACTGCTCGGGGAATGGACCTTGACTACCGGGCATCACAAAGGATCCCTGAAGACAGCTCGTGCCAGTTTTACTCACTTGTCTTTATGAAAGTACATTGAGGTGAGAGGGTAAGAGAGGAGAGAGAAAAGTGAGAGGAGCCTCCAAAGTCAGGGAGCAATGTCCGCAAACTGAAGCATCTCATGGTTCACTCCCTGACATTTTTCTCCCAAGTCTGAAAGATGCCCTGAGGTAGATTGCCATATCTGCATAGATTTATTTGTAAAGGGGAAGTTCTTCTACTGCGCATATCCATGTTGATTGCCACATTGTTACAGGCACCTGGGGAGTCCATAAAGGAATCAAAGAATAAAAAAAAAGTTATAATGTGAAAAATTTACAAACAACAAAAGCCATAATGCATTTCCTGTGAAGTCCTGAAATAAGAATTTCTCACAAAGGAGGCCCAGGAACAAAGCTAACACATGAAGACAGCTGTTGGTGTAACAGACAACCCCAGATCTACATACTAATCTAATTACCATCTTTGTTTACGTGTGGGTCCTTCCAACTACCTTAACATCATTCCACTTTATCGAAAACACTGATTGTGTAGAGAAGCTTGAAAATTGAACACAGGAAGAGAAACAGGGCTGAAAACCCACCTCATCTCCCGGAAAAGCTGTGACAGCTATAGCCCTTAAGGGCAGAGGAATTTCCCCACTGTGAGCTGGAATGCTGTTTGGCTGACGTAGGCACAGCCTGCCATCCCTAGACCAGGCATTGTTTGCCAGCTGATAAAAATGAGTTGTTTCTGGGCTGCTTGGCATATGGCAGAGGTGCCACAGGACCTTCTGAAAGCATGGTGCTCTTTGTCTCATGGCTCTCATTTATGACTGGAGACGGCTTTAACTCTGGAATATGGAACCAGTTCATCTGTTCTTCCACCCAAACTGGCCTTGGAGGTACTTTCCTGCTGCACGGCTGTACAACAGCTGCTGAACTCCTGCAGTTCACAGCTTTCCTACAAAGCATAAAGCACCATGGGTTTGGGATTCTACCTTGAGTGATGACATCTGGTAAGCTTCATCGCCCTGTGCAGCCAGGCTTTTCTCTCTGAAACTGCCATGCCAGCTACGTCCACGCTTTGGCTGACAGCATTCCACGCTTTGGCTGACAGCATTTGGGGAAGTGAAAAGAGACTTCAATGCTTTGTTTTATGATTGTACAAGTTGTCAGTCTTGAGGTTCTTTGACTAACTTCTACCTTCTCCTGGGACAAACAGTTCTGCTCAAACAATGAGAAATGCCAGTGATGCAAAACCAGAGTCTAAATATCCACATGAACTCAAAAAACAGCAGGACAACTCGTGGAAGAAAAATCCATTGAAAACTACTGATATA